>PVKS010000472.1:109954-124655 GCA_004027875.1 Aplodontia rufa
CTCCTCCTCCTCCTCCTCCTCCTCCTCCTCCTCCTCCTTTTTCTCCTCCTCCTGGTCCTCCTCTTCATCCTCCTCCTTCTTTTTAAGAGATCTAGGATCTCTTAAATGCATTGACTGCATTACAATTTCCTTTGCTATAATTTGGTGCATCAGTTCCTAAGAAAAATTTTGTAAAACATTTTTTGGTGCAGGTATTGATCTTAACCAAGTAGTTAGTAATAATTATTCTTATTAGAAACAAGAATTAAGTTTCAAAATAAATTGCCTATATCTCACTGGGACTGTAACAACATAAAAGCAGGAATTCTATACAATTAGATTTGCATTCTCCAGTGCCAAGCAAAATTGTTTGTAGGCACGTATTAGATCACTTGATATATTTCTTAGTGATTTTTTTACCTTAAAATATTAAACACTTTGATATGGAATTTTGTTCTATTTTTCTTAGATGAAGGTGATTTTTCAAAAGAATTTGAAGCATAAAACATTATCAGTCATTTTGAAATACAAAAAAAAAATGTTTAGCTAATAAAAATCAGACTAGCTTGGGTCAGAGCTCCAAGTTTGAACTAGTATAAAAATAAGTACTGGACTAGCGTTTATCCTGTAATTCATGAACCATCACTGAAACAGTGCACTTAGTGATACATATTACACAAAACCATCAGAAACTATCCTGATGAAATATGCCTTTTCAAATTTCCAATTTGGTTACGCAAAATATAACAAAAATGTTTTCACAGAATAGTAAATTAAAACACCAAATGCAAAGGCAGGAGCAATTGCTCGATGGTTGGAGTGCTTGCCTGGGATATGAACTGACCCAGATTCAAACCCCAGCACCACAAACACAACTAAGTATCAGAGAAACAAAAACCAAATGAAAAAATAAATAAAATGGATTCTCTCTTTCTCTCTATCATTCTCACCCTCTCTCTTTAAAAAAAAGTCAAATACATGCAGGATTCAATATATGGTTCTTTATTATTAGATTCTACAGACACTTTTAAAGTTGTTTTAAAATTTTTAAATTCTTCGTTTCTGTTTATGTCTTTGCTTTATCATTGATGAGTAGCTAACTGATTGCAGATGTCCACAAGACCCTTGACTGCACTCTGAGGAGCAGTGAGGTAGACTGATTTCTTAATGTCTTTCTTCTGTTTCTCTCTGTCATAGCCTTAAGAAACTCAGCTACAGAAAAAATCTTTTATACTATATAGTAATACTCAATAATTGTTGATGTTTAATATATTATAAGGGCTGTTTGAAGTAATTTGTCTGTAGTAAACCTTTTTTTTAGTAAAATATGTATAGAACAAAATAAAATTTTCAATTTTGCCCATTTTATTCATTCATTCATTCCTCAATTTATTAATTTTGCAGCACTGAGGATTTAGGCCAAGGGCACACGACCATTGATCTATGTTGCCTGAATTTTTAAAAATTTTATTGTGAGACAGGATTTCACTTCATTGCCGAGACTATCCTCAAACTTGTGATCCTCCTTCCTTAGCCTCCAGTGTCACTGGGATTACAGGTCTGAGCTATCACGTTTGGCCATCATAAGCATTTTAAAGTGTACAGTTCAGTGATGTAAAAATGATATTATAAAGCTATGCAATCATCATGCCCATCCATCTCCATAACTTTTCATTTTGTAAAATAGAAGCTATGTCCTTTTAAACCATAATTCCCCATTTCCTCTCTCTTCTAACCCATGAAAGCTGCCATTCTACTCTCAGTCTCAAAAATCTTTGTATGATATCTATCTTTCTTAATTTATTGAGATTTAATTTGGGGATTAACATATGGTCTACCATGGACAATGCCCCTTGTGCATTTTAGAAAAATATATATTCCATTGTTGTTGGAGAGAGTAATATGTATATGTCTATAGTATTTATTTGGTTTATTGTGTAAATCCTTTACTTTCTTATCTCCTTCCTATTTGCTCTATTCACTGTAGGGAGTATAGTACTGAAATCTCAGTACAGTTGTAGATGTATTTCTCTTCCTTATTGTCAGTTTTTTCTTGATGTATTTTAATAATTTGTTATTAAGGGCTCAAATGTTTATAACTGTTTACTTCTTTGATTAATATACGATTACCTTACTTTTGTCATATAAACTTCTTGATTAAATGTTTACCAGGTTTGATATTAGCAATTACTAGTGATGATGGATTTCTATCATTTTGCTATTTATTTTATGTATGCTTTTTTTGTCTCTCATTTCTTATATTGTTGTTTTTCATATTTGGTTGACTTTTTAGAATGGATTGTCAAATTCCCTCTCATTTTCTTTTGTGTACATTCTAAGGGTATTTACTACTTGGCTACCATAGGCATTAAGCTTATTAACATGAATATATAACTTTTAATTTAAAATTATACCAGCCTGATTTTAGCAGCATGCAAAACTTGTTCTTTTGTAGCACTTTCTCTACCATTTCAGTTGTTGATGTCATAAAGTTGTGTGTATATATGACATGTTTCCAAAGTACTGTTTTAAATCCATTTACATCTTAAATTACATAGAAAATGAAGAACATTGCAAGTCTTTGCTCCAATGATACTTACTTTTATAATTGCCATATATTTCACTGTTCTCAGAACTTTAGTTTTTGAGATGGCTTGAGTTACTATTTACTGTTCTTCCCTTGAACCTTTCTGGTTAGGTAGGACTAGTGGTAAACTTACTTTCTTTTTTCTTCAAAGATTCTAAAGAGAAATCTGCTAAAAATCTTACTGAGGATCCCTTTTATGTAACAGTTGCTGCTTACTGTGCTTTAAGAGTTTGTTAGCCCATCCAGAGTTTGTCTCATTGTGGATCTCTTTGAGTTCATTTCACTTGGAGTTCATTGAGCATTTTGGATGATTATATTCATATCATTCATGAAACTTGAGAAGTTTTAAATTATTATTTCTTCAAGTATTCTCTTTGCCTCTTCATTTTTTCCTTCTCTTTCAAGAACTATCACAGTATACATGTTGGTCTGCACAACAATGCCTCACAAAAATTCCTTAGGCTCTCTTAACTTCTGTCTAATGCTGACATTATATATTCTGTCTAATACTGATATATTTTTCTGTGTTTCAGGCTTACAAATTTAAATTGTTTCATTTTCAAGTTCACTGTTTCTTTTTTCCACTTAAATCTCCCTGTGACCCCATCTAGTCAGATTTTCCCTTCAATTATTGTATTTTTCAACACCCAAATTTGTATTTGGTTTCATTTTATTCTTTTGCTATCAATAAGTTTGATGAAAAATGTGTTATTCTTGAATTTATCTACATCTGGTAGTTTTTGGGCAACTTTAAAACAGTTTAAAAGTCTTTATCTAGTATATCTACTATGAGTTCTTTTTCAGGTACAGTGTCTGTTGATGAAATAATTTCTTTTGAATGGACCATATTTTCCTTAAGATTTGTTGTTCTTGAAAAGTGGCCATTTTAATCCAATCACTTGGTAATGCTGGAAATTATGTTCATCTCCTTTCCCTAAATTTGCTTTTTTAAATTATTTTTATTTTTTAAACTGTTGAAGGCAGTCTCTGTGCCAAAGTTCAGACTGAGGTGTACACTCGTGGTCTCCTTAGTCTTTTCTGTGCCTGAATGTTTCCCTGGGATCATCATGTATTACCACTTTTTTTAGATGAATATGGAGTTACAATGGAGGGGGAATCATTATCAAACAATCAAGAACAAATGTATATTTACATAGTTAGCCAAGGCTGATGCTATGTCATGAATGCCCCCCTTGGATTCCCTGTGATTCTTTGATTCCCCCAGAAGAACCTCTGTGTTGAATGGACATCTTGTGGAGGTCAGAGATCTCCTTCTAAGATGATTCCCCCATACTACCTCTCTTCAGTCTTCTAGATATCCTTCCTAATCCCTCTCCCCATCCTGCCCCCCTCACTACACCTCCAGGTATCCTACTTTTTAATTTTCCCCATATATCCAGTTGGTTTTGGATGTCCTAGTCTTTAATGTCTGGCTTTCAAAGGGGAAAAAGGAGAATAATGAAAGGAGAAAGGTCATCAGTTTTTTAAATCTCCTGAAAATCTACTCAGTGGGGGCAGAGTTGTAACAATAGGATGAAGGGCAGCAGCTGTAGCCACCTTTTATTTTCACATACCTGTGGTTAAATATAGTACTCATTAGTCAGAGCATAGATCCCTGATATTTGGAGAATAGGGTATTTCTTGTCCACCCTGGCCAAATTTGCAAGATTTGTTTTTTTTCTTTTTTTAAAATTTTTGTATTTTTTTTTGTGTGTGTGTTTGTTAAGGAGTTGAGTTGTACAATCATGAATGTGTATAAAGTAACAATTTGCTATGCATTTGATCTTAAACCTTAGTTATCCCCACATTGCCCAAACCCAATCTCTTGATTCTTCTTGATTTTATATAATACCCCACAACAGATGTAAATGTCTATCTCTCTATATATACGTGTGTGTGCATGCATGCATGTACAAGTGTAATATTGCAAATTTTCCAGAAATAAATGATTGCATAAGTATCATTTGACTTCTTAGTAGTGGGGTGGTAAAGAGTATGCTATATTGTGGATTATCTCCCTAGATTCCTCCCTATCTTTCCTCCCACTCCCATCCCCTTTCCTCTCCTCTCCCCTTCTCCCCCCCACCCCGCGACATGTCTATGACTCCCCTAGATTATGTGTTGCTACACCTTTGGTGGATCTAATACATGAGTTTGATTACCTTTCTCCCAAGCCTGAGTTTAGCTCTAGCCTCCACAAATGAGGGAAAACAGTGGATCCTTTACTCTCTGTGTTTGGATATCTTTGCTCAGCATGATTTCTTCCATTCATTGCAAGATTTCTGCAAGTTGTTTGATAATGTGTGCAGCTGTCTGTCACTGAGCTGAGAGTGGAAATGGATAACTCCCTCTGTGCTGACACAAATTCACCAAAACTAACCATGGTTTACTGTCTGCCCCTTCTCTTGGAAGTGTCAAAGCTCCACCAGGCTCTTGAATTCCCAAACATTACTTCAGACAAATTTTTTCAGTGCGTTCATTGAGTGAGGAGACAGAACCTTGTTGATTACTACTGTGCCATATTTCCAGCTCCACAGTAAATATTCAATTCTCAAAGCATCCATTTCTCAATTATACAAAAGAGATGAAAATGGAGGCAAAGAGATGTTCTGTATATTGGTTAAAATTACATGTTAGGTTGTAATGCTGGGATTTCAATATAGGAGGTGTCTCTCCTGGTCCCACAGCTATCACCATCAGGCTGTGCAACCTTTCTGGATGACCCTTCATGTTTTTTGAGAGCTTCTATGATAATATGATTTTTATTTTATTACTTAGTACAAGAAAACTGAAGCTTATTTACATTTGTAATTATATACAATAGAACTGGCATTTACAGGTTATATAAAATTGCTTAGTGGCTTTTATAGTCTGGTTGTCAAGGCTATAGGAAATGCTGTTCAGTTGAGCAATGAGTCTTTCATGTTAAGACTATGAAGATGTGAAATGCATTTATTTTTCTTTTGAATCTTTTTATGTGTCAGCTGCAATGCTGTTTGAATCAAAGACATTTGATTATCATCTATGTTCTTTCCTTAAACTGAAAGGAGAGCTTTGAGGAAGATTGGCAGGCTTGCATAATGGGCTATTTTGACATTGGCAAAGTAGTGCAACAGGAGAGAATTTGTAACTCCTCTGATCTATGGTTGTTAAAGCAAAATTAAATGCCAGATTTGGCAGGAATTTCAAAGTACTTTGCTTCCTCAGCTATCATTTCCCTAAAAAGTCCAAACCATCCCTTTCTATTCCAAGATGGCAGGGTTATTCACACTAGTGTAAAAGTCCATAAATAGTCACCCCTCTGTGTGATCAAAAGGGCAACTAGGAAGAACATATGTATCTATAAATGTGCATGTGTGTGTGTGCATGTGTGTTCTCAGCAATTCAGCTGTTTTATAAGTTCCTCCTCTCTTCTTAGTTGAACTATGACTTTCTGACCTATAGGAAAGGGTTAGAGATGGGAAGTCAGGAAAAGCTTTAGATGATATAGCATTCATTTCATCCCATTTTCCTTCAAACCACCTTGATAGTGTTTTTTTAAATTTTATTGAGGAGCTGAGTTTATGTACAATCATAAATGCATATGTAGTAACAATATGGTAACAATATGATATGCCCCTGATCCTAACCCAGAATCACCCCACATCACCCACACCTCAGTCTCTTGACTCTTCTATATTTCCTTCATAACAGATGTAAGTATATATATGCATATGTGTACATATATGATTGTGCATTTTCCAGAATTAAATGATTATTTGATGATGCTTTTTTATTTTAACATTTTTGTGTCACTTCATAGCTAATAAATAGTTTATAGGAAGCTTCCAGTGTAAAATTCTGTGAAATTTTAAATTCCAACTTCCTAAGCTCTTTCTCCCTCTCTGTATATAGTTTTAATATCTAATGTTTGATATTGACACTGAACTGATACTGACACCAGGTTTTTGTTCCACAGAGTCGCACAATGAGCAACTCAGAATACCAAGGCAAGCATAGAAAGCAGTTTTATTTAAGTAAAGAATAGAAAGCAAGCTTCTCCTATGAGAAGGGAGCCTATGAGCTGAGAGCCTGTCCTTAACATGGGGTCTGTTCTTTTATTTCATCCAGAGGACCCTTCAAACAAAAAAAAAGGTACACTGCCAACAGGTTAGATCTGTGGGATCATTACTTACAAGTTAATGCTTATAACCTTGAATATAGAGACAGAATCAAAGTGTGTCTGGCCTTCACTGACCATGAGATAGCTGGTTCCCAGAATTGGGTACAAACGAAAAGATAACATAACCATAGCATAGCCTCATGAGAAAGCCTGACTGCAGCTATTTTGGACTTGTCCCAATAAGCCCCTTTGTTAGCAGAAGTCCACATCCAGGACACCCTTGTTATCAGGGAGGTTGTCAAGCGGATATGCATATCTGTTTATTTCAAACAATGAAAACGCTTTGTTCCTTTTTAAAAATGACCTTTAGCCAATTCCCTGCTTATTGGCCATTATCATTCCATCTACACTGACTTGCTTGGCTTCCCCCTGCCTCAATATCAAACACTTTTCTGATCTTCATGATATAAAATGACATACAAAAAAAGTTATTATTTAGGATGGATAATCCACAAAGTTTCTTGGCTAGCCCAGTGTTTCTTACCAGTTCACTTTCGGAATGAATTAGAAAGATTTATTCCCCTTGTTTTATTCCTTACCATTGTAGGAAGCAAAAAATCCTTTGTATTCAAAATAATGAAAGTTCCAAAGTTAATGTTCTCTAAATAATTGACAAGTGTGTGCTTTGTGTTTCGGGTCAAGAATGTCCTCCAAAAGCTTGCCTGTTGAAGTCTTGGTTCCCAGTATAGCAATATTCAGAGGTGTGACTTTTAGGAAATGATTAGAATATGAAGTTCTTAAATTCATCACTGAATATATCCATTTGATAGGTTAGTAATTTGAATAGACTACTGGGAGGTGATGGAAACTGTACAGGAGTGGAGAATGGTTGAAATAAATAGGTCACTGGAGCCATGCCCCTGGGAACTGCATCTTGTCCCCAGCTCATTCTTCTCTCCCTTTCTTCTTTTCAGCTGCCAGGAACTGAGCAACTTTGTGTGGCCATGCTGTTGTGTCTCAACTCAGGCCAAGACCAATGGAGCCAGCTGATGTCAGACTGAAAGCTCTGAATATGTGAGCCAAAATAAACCTTTCCTCATCTAAGTTTTTTTCCAGATATTTGTTACAGGTACAAAAATTTGAAAAACACAATGTATATCTGGATGGTAAAATAAGCCTCTTTCCTTCTTGTGTGAATTACTTTACTTCCATTGTTTTTGTAGATCCATTTCAACAAAGTGCAGCAACATTTAGAAAACATATCAGCTATTCAGATATGGTAGGTAATTCTCATTAAAGGAAGGTTGGATATAGTTGTTGACTTGAGAATTCTGCCAGATGAATTGAAGAGCAACAGTATTTTTTTTTAAATTTAAAAAAGAATACAGTTCAAATAGTTTTCCAAATTTTTTTTTTATTTAACCGAAGTAGGGTTTTTGAAATAGTTATCAAGTAATAAGTGAGTCCTTTTGGTTTCTCCATTATTATAGAGGCTGACTTAAAGAAGTATAATATACTCAGGAGATCACATTTTGATTCCAGGTTGATTCCGTTGTGTGTACTTAGGATTTGCTATTCCAGTAAATCTAAGTTTGTTGAATGACCTAGGGAGCATAGTCCATAAAATGTCACCTCCTATAGAAAGTAAACAATAGCCAAGGGAGATATTTCATTCCTCAGAGTCTAAGCATGGTGTGGAAACACCATGAATAGTAGAATCCAGCAAAACACAGAGAACTGGGAGAAAAAAAGTGTTGAGAAACAGAAGGTACTTAAATTAAAAAATTATTGGCTCCAAAATAACATGGTCCATTTTAGTGGCTAGGGATTAGACCCAGTATAGTAGTTTAAGTCTTGAATGTATTTAAAATATTTCCCAGGATCAAAATATTTTCACTGCTCACACCATAAGTGTGTAAATGTGTTAAGTGCACATACTATGTTCTTATTAAAAATTCTGTAACACTTGTAAAATATGCAGTTATATATGGTAAAGAAAAATAATAAATTTCCTATGGGTATGCAAGAAATCTTGTACAAAAATAAGTGTCCTCCATTTCTACCCTTTCCAATGTACATAGTATTTATAGAAGGCAATTTGATAAATTCATAAAGCATTATTATGTATATAAAAATCATAAGATTGAAGGTAAGAATTGACTTTCTAATATTTCACCTGAGCCACTTTTTAATTTATGCCTCAGTGATTTCAATGATAACATGAATGTAGCAAGGCTTAAACTAAAGGGCAATTGTGAGTGCTAAGTGGGAAAGATTATGCAAAAAGTGCCCAACCAACAGAGAAATAGGTAACAGGGGACTTTTAATAAACTTCTGTGCCGTTTCCTTGTCCAATTGTTAATAATTACATATTGTAAAAATTAAGTATTTTAATGGCATGTATTTTTCAGGAACATTACTTCTGATGATCTCCTAATAAAGAGGGAAGGAGCTTAGTAAGAGGGAAGAGATAGTCACATATTTGAGTCTGTTCCTCTGAGACAAATGTTTTAAGGAAGAGACATACTTTTGTGAGACTGTGTTAATGACCCCAGCATGCTAATATTAATCAGTGTGATTACTATTAAGCAGTTTACATACATGTGCACAAAGGGTCCACTTGATATCTGTTAGGCAAGTTTACGAATAAATTTTCTATCTTTTCTCCAAGACCAATTTGTATAAAGAGAGTATCTTAAGATCACCCTAAACTAAGTTTGACATTTTCTTCTAATAGTGACTTCATAACAGCTGTGGAATTAGAAAGTTGGGTTATTAAGTTGAATTATGTAATATAAAAGACACTATTTGATCTGAAAAGATAACTACTGACAATCAACCAAATATTCTGGGGAATTCAATATTAAATTGAGAAAAATCTGATTTTAAAGAGTATGACAACCTCAAGTCCTCATCAAAATGACAAAAAACTTGAGAATGTCCTGTTAAGTGCTTTATTTGAATGAGCTTACCCATATGAGATGACTTTCCATACTCTTAGTTTTGAATGTTGTACAGCATCATTGAAATATTCTTCCAGCCAGTAGGTTTATCTAGTATTAAACGCCAGGTAATAAAATAAAATTGTATTAGTTAAAAGAAGAAAATGTATGTTTTAATTATTTATAACATGCCAATAATCAAATAAACTAATAATTTATCAGGTTGCTACACAGACTTTGGAAAGAGGGATGCTAAAGTCCAGTTTAGTCCTGTTTAGAATTTAAATAGCTCCTGAAGACCTGTTTATTTTAGTGTCTTGGACTAAACAACAATTACAACATCAATGCACTGTCCTGTTTAAAGTATCTAAGACTGACAATGGTAGTCTATTATATAGGTGTATTTTTCTCAATTATTTTATAAGTTGAATGATATAGAATAAAAATAATAGCTATCACATCAGTTTACCATATGCTAGACATTGGACATTGTGGTAAATTCTTTTTTGGATACTGTTCTTGTAATATTACACACATTTCTTTAAATGATGTGCAATCCTATTACTATATTTAAAGCAAACAACCTTACATCACAAAATGAATTTGCCAGCATCTTAAATATTTTGTGGCAGAAGTGCACGTATATTTTTGTAAATTACAAACCTTGTTGTTGTACCAGTGAATTCTTGGGTTTAACTGTCTTTGGTACTCCTAATGAGAATCACCTTATTCCTCAGCATTCCTACTTTTGTTAGCAAGAAAACTGAAGAAGTAAATAACTCCTAAGATTACATAAGACAACTTATCTCTAAATGCCTTTATGATTAGAGCCAAATCCTTTTGATTTTTGAAAGAGTATATATATCATGCTTTTGACCCTATGATATTTATGTCAATTGCCATGAAAACATTTTTGACAGTAAAATCAATTATAGTCTGAAAAAATTTTTAAATGGTAGTGACAGAAATGCTATCAATCCAAAAATTACAACCACAGGAAAAAGACTCTCCTTATATATAATATTGTAGAAAGTTATCTCTGTCTGGGAAGATTAAACATCCTTATAGGATTTAAGAATTACGTGAGCCTAAGAGAAATCTGAGGGAAAAATAAATTAGACTTCTATTTTAGTTTGTAGCAGTTAAGGTTCTATGAATAATGCAAGTAACATGTTAATAAGCGATTACAACGAAGCTTTGTAGGTTAAAGGTGTTTTCTATAAATTGTGTGTAGAGATCAATTAGCATCCCTAATGAAATATATAGAGCAATTCTAAATGACATAAATTGAAATGTGCAAAAACAGGGGGAATATAAATTTTCAAGAAGGGATTTTAATATATTTACTTTGGAACCATACCAAAGAATTCACCTCCTGTGAGCAGCATCTAAAATCATGTCAGTTAGAATCAAATCAGGTATATTGTCTTTAATTGGTTTATTCTGTATGGAAAAGACTTTGGAAGAATGTATTTCTATAAATATATTTCTGAAGTTTCAAATAAAGTGGACTGTGCCAAAATTTACATTAGAGGCAATTAAAAGAAATACAAGAGTAGTGGAACAGAATGCAGGTGTGAAGGTTTGTGTAAAAATGGCCAAGGCTGTAATAGGAGCAACAAATTAAGAGGAAAATTTCAAAAGATTTAGATCCACTTGCACAAGAAAATGCAAAATGTTTAAATTTTACATTTTGTGCATTGTAGAGGTTAAAGAAACATGATCTATGACAAATCTATAAAAGACCGCAAAACCATCATACTTATGAAATCCTAACACAGGCAACCACTTTTAGAATTGTGGCAATACAGGATAGAAAATGATTTAGAGGGAAGAAGGAGGGATAGAAAGAGCAAGAGAGCAAGAGGAGAGAGGGGGGTGTCCTCCTTCCAGGTACCCCTCCGCCTGGCAGAGTCTCTGCTCTGCTTCCTTAAGTAAATCCTACTCCTTTTACTCCTCCAATTTTTTTTCTTTTGAAGGATAATTTTAAAATATTCTTTATTATTATCTCTCAAAACTAAAACAGCAGAAAGCTATATTCACATTAGAAGAGTCATGGCTTCTATCTGCTGCCTCAGCTTCTTCCATTCATTCATGGTCATCTCTACTGCCTGTGGCACTGATTCCTCAAGCTATTTTGGGGTTATTTCAGGTCATTTGCTCCTTGTTTGTATCTAAGCCTCACAGAACCAGCACATTTTATTTGATTTGGGTTGGTGTTTCAGGTCCTAACTTTACTGTTCTCTTTATAGATAGGGGTTTTGCTCATGCATCCATGTATTCTTTGTATAAAATATAATTATAAATAAACAAATGAAAAAGAACCTTGGGGCCGGAGTGGTGGCTTGGCAGTTATGGCACTTGCCTGGCAAGCACAAGTGTATGAGTTCAAACCCCAGCACCACATACACAACAGTGTTGGAGCAACAGAGGCCAAATGAAAAACCAAAAATTGATCTCTCTCCTCTCTCTCTCTCACTGTCCCTCTTTCTTAGAAAAAGAAAAGAAAAAGAAAACCTTGCAGAAAATATTATCAAAATATGTAATGTAGCTAACAGTATCTTTAATATAGTATATTGAAGTATTTTTTTGCAAAAGTAAGAAAAGTATATAATCTAGAAAAAATGTTTTTTGATAAATGGAATATATATTCAGGAAATGCATGATATATTTAAATTTTATAATGATTAAAGAAAAATAAATTTGAGACATAGTAATGCTTTATCATTATCATTTACTACACTGTCAATTGAAGTTATATAAAGTTGTTAGCAATTTCCCTTACAGTAATCAACTTTGAGGCAACTAAGAAGCTTCTAAAAAACTGTTATTATAACTCTACTTTTAATGATTAAAATTGAAAGCTTACTAAATAGTCCAAAAGAAGGTTGTGGCTAATTATATGAATCTATCTATCTATCCATCTATCTACCCAATGAATAGTAACAGATATTTTTAGGGAATAAAATTATTGATGATTTTTATTTTTTATGTTTTGGGAAAATGTATATAAGTATGAATGTAAATACTCAATGTATTTATCAATTTCTGTGAATTTTCTTTGTATCTTATTTGTTCTCAAAGATTTTTTAAATTAGATCTCTGTTCATAACTTATTTACACACATTAATGGGTGAAAAATGCACAAGTTCTGAGCAGAGGATCTAATTAGAAAAACATTTATTCAACATGAACTACATTTGCCATTTTTTTCTTCACATGAGTATATCTACAACTGTATTTGCATTTTATGGTGCGAACTCCCCTAAAATCAGATTGATCATGGACATGTAGGAGCTCACATGCCTGGGAAGGAAGTTCTAAGGTGACCATGGTTCTTTTTTTTTAATTTTTTATTTTTGAACAACCTTACAAGATTTTAACAAAATAATATAAAATGTGGATATATTCTGGATATTGCAATTACCCCAGGAGTGCCCCCCCAATTACCCTCCCTTATCCCACCCTTCCCATTCCCACTATATCTCTAAAAAAAGTATTAGGTTGTAAAGCATTACATCTTATCTGGATTTAACACATGCTAATAGACCAACTTTCTCATTGTCCAGGGAGGAGGGTCCCCACCTCCACAGATGAGTGGAGACAATTGACCCTTAGATCTCTGGGTTAAGCTGATTTCACTCATCATGATCTCTTCCATAGCAATCCATTTACCTTTGAAGGCTACAATATCATTGTTTCTAATTGCTATGTAATATTCCATGGTATAAATGTACCACAGTTTTTGGATCCATTCTTCCAGTGAGGGACATCTGGGTTGTTTCCATAGCCTAGCAATAGTAAATTGTGCTGCTATGAACATAGATATTGCTGTGTCACTGTAATGTGCTGATTCTAAGTCCCCTGGAAAGATACCCAGGAGTGGAATAGCAGGGTCATATGATGGATTCATCCCTAGTTTTTTGAGGATTCTCCATACTGCTTTCCAGAGGGCCTGTACCAGTCTGCAGCTCCACCAACAGTGTGTTAGTGTACCTATCTCTCCACAGCACCTCCAGCATCTGTTATTGTTTATTTTCTTCATCTTTGCCATTCTGACTGGTGTAAGGTGATATCTTAATGTGGTTTTCATTTGCATTTCTCTGATTACTAAAGATTTAGAGCACTTTCTCATGTATTCATTGGCTTGATCAATGTCCTCTAGTGAGAAGTCTCTGTTTAGCTCTTTGGCCCATTTATCAATTAGGCTGTTGGTGTTTTTGTAGTTGACATTTTTGAGGATTTTATAGATTCTGGATGTGAGACCCTTGTCTGAGGAATCATAGTCCATGATACTCTCCATTTCTGCAGGAAACCTCTTGATTCTTTTGATTGTTTCCTTGGCAGTACAAAAGCTTTTTAGCTTTATGGCATCCCATTCACTGATTTTTGGCTTTACATCCTTCACTTTGGAGACCTGTTGAGAAAGTCTTTGCCTACTCCTAAATGTTGAAGTGTTGGACCAATTTTGTCTTCTATCAGTTGCAATGTAGCTGGTTTAATACCAAGCTCCTTGATCCATTTTGATTTGATTCTTGTGCAAGGAGAAAGATATGGGTCTAATTTCAACTTTCTGCAGGTGGAAGACCAGTTTGTCCAGCACCATTTATTGAAGAGGCTGTCACATCTCCATGTAATATTTTGACCCCCTTTGTCAAAAATCAGATGTTTAAAGATTTGAGGATTTGTTTCGGGGTCTTCAATTCTATTCCATTGGTCTTCTTCCCTGTCTTGATACCAGTACATGCTGTCTTTGTTACTATGGCTCTATAGTATAGTTTTAGATCTAGAATGGCAAAACCACCTGTTTCATCTTTCTTGCTTAGTAGTGCTTTGGCAATTCTTGGTTTCTTGTTGTTCCAAATGAATTTGAGAATTGCTTTTTCTATGTCTTTAAAGAACGACATAGGTATCTTTATAGGGATAGCATTAAATCTATATAAAGCTTTTGATAGAATGGCCATTTTTATTATATTAATTCTGCCTATCCAAGAGCATGGGAGATCTTTCCATCTTCTTAGGTCATCTTGAATTTCGTTCTTCAATGTTCGATAGTTTTCATTGAAGAGATCTTTGATTTTCCTTGTTAGG
>PVKS010000472.1:124755-194603 GCA_004027875.1 Aplodontia rufa
GTGGGCTTCATCCCAGGAATGCAGGGCTGGTTCAACATACGCAAAACAATTAACGTAATCCACCACTTAAACAGAATCAAGGACAAAAACCATATGATCATCTCATTGGATGCAGAAAAGGCCTTTGATAAAATCCAGCACCCTTTTATGTTCAAAACTCTAGAAAGGATGGGGTTCAAAGGACCATTTCTGAACTTTGCCAAGGCTATATATGCTAAACCCTCAGCTAGTATAATACTTAACGGAGAAAAGCTGAAAGCATTTCCACTAAAGTCGGGAACAAGACAAGGATGTCCTCTCTCACCTCTTTTATTAAATATTGTTCTTGAGACCCTAGCTGGAGCAATTAGGCAAGAGAAAGAAATCAAAGGGATAAAAATAGGAAGAGAGGAAGTCAAACTCTCTCTTTTTGCTGATGACATGATCCTGTATCTGGAAGATCCAAAAAACTCCATCAATAAACTGCTCGAACTCATAAGTAGATTTAGCAAAGTGGCAGGATACAAGACCAACATGCATAAATCAATAGCTTTCCTATATACCAATAATAACAGGACTGAAGAAGAAGTCAGGAATTCAGTTCCTTTCAAAAAGCTTCGAAAAAAATAAAATACTTGGGAATTAACCTAACAAGGGAAACCATGGTTCCTTTTGAGGTTGAATTGGATTCCTGTCTTTAGAAATTATGTTTACTTGATTTCTTGGCAGGATTATTTCCATTTGTTTCAAAGATAAGCAGTAAGAATTCAGGCTATCACAGATTTTAACATCTAAAATGGAAAAGGAAGTTTATAAAAATGTGAATATTTTAAATTCTAGATCAAGGATATGGTAAGTTCTGTTAGGTCACATATTATGCTATCTGGTTCACTAGTATGGCTCTGATGACCTCTCTCTGGTTTAAGAAGAGCCCCTTAGTTGATGACCTTGTCAGAGAAAGGAAAAGATTCTGACAAAATCATGAAGGATTAGCAGAAATTTGGGCAAATATGGCTTTCAAGTTCAGCATAGAAGAATTCTTCTACATCTCATTCCAAATTTACTTCTTGTGAAATCTTTTTATTTTCTTCCCTTCCTTATTTAATTTATACTATAATTTGTATAGCTTACACAAATTACATTTACTCATGTACTCTGATATGTTTTTCTTCTTGTATTTTATATACTTATATTTTGAGAAATTGTGTTTTTCCACATCATATGTAGCATTTTTTGCATATTGATCAGGTACTTGAATTTCAGTAAAACCATACGCATTTCAATACAAATATTTTTATAAAATAAAGTTTCTTGTTAAAACTGAATAAACAATGTTCCTTGTTCCATTCTTCCTTTTACATCATTCATCTGCTTGTGGTGCTGGATAGTGCCTCTTTAAAGTTGTCCTCATGTATTCTAAACTTCACATTCTTCAGTTTATTTTCTATTCATTTTCATTTTAATGTATTTTAAAAATCAATATTTAATTAATAAAATCAAACTTTAGGGCTGAAGTGGTGGTTCAGCTATTAAAAAACTTGCCTGGCATGCACAAGGACCTGAGTTCGAACCCCAGCACCACGTATACAACTAAATGTTGGAGAAACCAAGACCAGATGAAAAAATGAATAAAAATTAATTCTCTCTTTCCCTGTCTATCACTTTCTCCCTCATTATTTAACTTTAAATGTATAAATTAAAATAATTCATTAATATATTTGTTTTGTGAGTTGAGGATTGATATTAGGTATTATAGGAAGTATAGGCTGAACATTAGAAGACTTACATAAAAAGTCCTTTGCACGGGACCCAGTTAACTTTCTCACTCTCTGTAGAGCTCACTTTATACTCTTTGCTACAGAGTGTAATTCATGTCACATTCTTAATGGAACTTGAATATGCAATGAGATGACACCTTTGGTAATGTTTGTTTTACTATGAGGTGTGCCTGAGAAGACAGCCTCACCAACTGTAACTGAAGAGGAGATTGTAGTTGGATCCAGCTTTCACATTTATAGTTTCTGCTTAGTTAAGAACATTATAGTAATTTATAGAGCTTTTGGCACTTACATGTTGATTAGTCTTGCAAATAGCCACTCATAAAAATGAACGATATTCCTGCTGGAAGGATAATAAAAAATTCTGTAGAGTCAACTGTCAATTAACTGTATTAATAACAGAGATGTAACACTAAAAATTCCCAGGTAATCCATAAGAATTATTTTAACAAATAATTGGAGTTTGTTCTCTACAATTTATTCCACTACAAAAAGCAAATTTGATTGGCTTGAATTAGATATTTAGAATTTTTCTGAATTTAACTGAGCTAATGAAGGGAGAAATGTGCAAAAATCATTCAGTAGAAGGCAGGAAGTCAATGGCTGAGATAATTTACAAACTATAATCAGTTCTCAAATAATCAAGATTACACTGTCTCTCTTCTAGAAAGACATAGAAGGTATAATAATGTTTATGTTAAGTAATAGCTCTAGAAGATATATCTTATCGGATGGCATTTATTTCATAACTTTGGCTAATTGTATTAATTGTTTCTGAGATTAATCAAACTATGCTCATATAAAATTTATAGTAATGGTTTTCTGAAGGAAGGACATCATTAGGGAAGAAAGACAGCCTTGAAAGTCCTTCATCTCAGTACCAGTGAACACAAATGTCATATATTATCTCAGATATTTCAAGTGAATTTGACTCATTGAATATTTATTCTAGGTTTAGATCTAGGAAATTAAGGAACAAATTTAAAGCATTTCTCTAGTGGAAGGCATAATTTATTTTAGGGGAAAAGTCTTGATGTAAATAACTTCAATACATGTTATTATTAAACAATGTACCTAAGGAATAAAAAAAATTACCGATTGCTTATTACTTCTCACAGCGAAAGCAGTCAATTCTTCTTGGAAGAAGCAGTATTTGGAAGGTCTCTAATGGGAACTATTTACAAGAGTTAGGGAATTAAAGTGGAAAACAAAAGATGGAATAAATAATGAGAAATAAAAAAGTAATGCAGGAATAAGTCAGAAGGTATGCTTAAGATTTGTCTTAATTTCAATAAACTATAGAAAATATGAAGTCAAGGAATGAAATTCAAGTTGGAAGAAAAGATTGCAGTCAATTTATGCAAGGATCTCAGTATCATGAACTTTAACGGGAAATGACTTGATAATATAGGAAAAAGATCTGACATTAAAGTTAAAACTTGATTCTGTCTCAGATTTGTACTTCACAAGCTGATAAGTAAACATTTGGTCATTGACATAATTGCAATATTTCTTGAGATGGCATGAACTTTTGACACAATGGATAAAAGGTATGTACAAGATTGCCTGTACCTAATATATATTGTCTGCTCTGCAGAATATAGAGTCATGATCTAGGGATGGTATAGAAAAGTAAATGAATATCAATGTCAAAAATGCTTTGGAAAAAGTGACATTAGAATTTGAGAGAAGAAATGAAACATTATAGGGATAGTATAGGAGTCAGGCAAATGTGGTTATATGAAAGGTAGTAGCCAACGTGGGAACAAATTATGTAAACCAGAGGATAATATTGAATGTGAAAGCATCAGTTATATAAATTTCCATTGTTCACCCAGGAAAAAGGTCTTTGTAGATGGTTCAAAAATCACATGCATTCCAATAGAAATTGCACAGGTAAGCCCAGGGGTGATGCCTTCATGGTATTGAAAGTACTTCTGGAAAGAACATAATGTTTCTGAGAGTTCTAAATAATCTATCTAGACGAAACAAGAAAAGATAGAACAAACACCACTTTTATGTTCATGAGAAAACACTGTGAAGTGTATTTAAGTGACTGGTTATGTGATTTAAAAAAAATTTTTTTAAGGATGCAAAATTCTATAAACTGAGTTTTGTTTTAAGAAACTATTATTTAACCAGGCACCAAGACAATTGCTTAGAATAATTTACAACAAACACTGAGTTGACAATCTATTGATCAATAGAGCAATAATAACATCAACAATAATCTTAGAATAGTAAAAGGAATAATGGCTAATAATTGATTACATAGTCTGTGATAGAATCAGAGGATGATCTTCTTCTCCCTAGTTATAGGAGAGGGAAAACCCAGAGAAGTGATATTCTCAACCCACCATTAGTAACTCTTCTTTATATCTCTAGTTGAATGCAATAACCAATAATGCAACTATGCTAGGAATCAAAAAGTAGGAAGGAGATAAAACAGATTTTATAGTCTTGTCATTTTCCACATATAAATTAATATTAAAAGAAAATGCAAGCTATTTTAATCCATTAAAGTGTACAGAAATAAATTATGAGAATGCAATTTTAAAAATAAAGTTTTTCTTATATAGCGAGATAAATAAAAACAGCATTATATTTTGTCTCTCAAATAAATATTAACTGTGGAGATAATTAAGCAACTTATGCAGATGTTTTTGAGGGTTAAAACATGCCCCTAAAGATATCCATACACAGGTCAGTTATCATTTGGAATAGCAGCAGAGGGATATCCCACATATAGAAGAAATCAGAAAGTATAACACTTGTGTACTTATCTAAAAATAAAATATGATGAAATTATTTATGATCCCTCAGATATTGACTAAAATAACTTAAAATAGGAAAGCTTTTTTTAAGTACAATGGACAGAATTGTAGGTATTAACAAAAATCAGATCAAAATTGATCAAAGAAGTAGAAATTAAATGAGCAACGATACAATTGCAAGAAGAAAAAATAGGATCAACACTACAGGATACTGGTGTAGGCACTTTCATCCTGAATAAGACTCCCATAGCTCGAGAATTAAAGCCAGGAATAAATGAGCTGGATGCCATTAAAATGAGAAGCTTCTGCACAGCTAAAGAATCAGTCAAGAGCATCAAGAAAGAACCTACAGAATGGGAGAAAATCTTTGCCTGCTACACCTCTGACAGAGGGCTAATATCCGAAATATACAAAGAACTCAAAAAACTAAACACCAAAACCACAAATAATCCAATCAATTAATGGGCTAGGGAACTAAATAGAAACTTCACAATGGAGAAAGTCCAAAAAGCTAATAAATATATGAGAAAATGTTCTACATCATTAGATATCAGAGAAATGTAAATTAAAATTTCACTGAGATTCCTACCCACTCCTGTCAGAGTGGCGAAAATGAGAAATATGAACAATAACAGATGATGAAGGAGTTGTGGAAGAAAGTAACATTATTACACTGTTGGTAGGTCTGTAAGCTTATACAGCCCCTCTGGAAAAGCAGCGTGGCGACTCCTCAAAATAGTGGAGTTGAACCACCTTAAGACCCAGTTATCCCATTCCTGGGTATTTTCCCAAAACAGGTAGAATAGGCATACTACAGAGACTTAACTACATTAATGTTTATAGCAGCTCAATTCACAATAGCTAAACTATGGAACCAATCCAGATGCCCCTCACTGAATGAGTGGATTCAAAAAATGTGGTATACATATACAATGGAGTTCTACTCTGCTATTTAAGAGAAAGGTATCACAGCATTTGCAGCCAAATAGATGGAGATGGAAAAATTATGCTGAGTGAAATATCCCAAAATCAGAGACTTAAGAACTAAATGTTTTCTCTCATATGTGAAAGCTACAGTAAAATTGAAGACCAATTGAAAGTTAGCTAAGGTCAAAAATAATCTCAACATAGGTGAATTTTTATATAAGCAGGGGAAACTATAACTATGAAGCTGGGGGAGAAGGGAAGGAGGCAAGAACAAGAGGGAGAGATTAGGGGGTTATCAAAGCAACTGGGAAGCCTTGACTCCCATGAGAAGCCAACTATACACAGGCAGGCAGAGAAGGTCAGAAAATTCAAAAATTAATACACATATATCCTTATTTTTATCTATAACATGGGAGTAATGCAGAGGAGACAGGGGAGCAGGGAGTGGTTGATGGGGTGGGGAGATCCTGGACTAGGATCAGCCTTAACTTACTTTGTCAATTTCCATCTATGCATGAATATGTAACAAGGATTCTTTCCAATATGTAAGACTGTCAAAGAAATAAAAAATAAATTAAAAAATACTTGTGGGCATTAGCATAAACTAATTTTAAATATTTGATAAGATTAAGATTGTAAGAATTTTCAAAATAGTCAATGTGCAGTATAAAATAATTTATTGTAGTTTGAAACAAAATCTTCTTTTTCAAAATTATAAAAATTGAAATGCTGAATGATAAAAGTGTGACAATTTAATCTGTTATGGCAAAGCAATTTTAGTTTTAAGATTGAAATGAAATAAATTCCTTTAAAATAGAATTTATTAAAATCATAACAAGACAAACACAATTTAAACAGTTTATAACTAGGAAAGTTTCAAATATCCACAAGACAAAATATGAGACCAATTTATTTCAGAAACATATTCACACAACATTTGAGAAATAAATGAAGGCAATAATACATGCTCTTCCACAGAAGAGAAAATGTGGGATAATTTCTAATTCTTTTAAGAAACAAATATAACCATTCTTAAGCAAATTTATATTTATATTTGCTTATTTATATTTTATATTTATATTTGCAAATTTATATTTGCTTAAGAATAAAAGTTAAACTAATTTTTTAGGGCTAGAATATAGCTCAATATTAGAGCATTTGCCCAGCATGTGTAAAACCCCATGTTCAATCATTAATATTGGAAAAATGTTAATATAATATTTAAAATTAATGTGTTTCATCACATTAGCAATATCAGGTAAATTATTAAATCATCTCAATAGTTCCTGAAAAAAAACATTTAACAAAATCAAAATCTAGTCAGGCATTGGGTGTATGCTTGCAATTCAAGCAACTTCGGAGGCTGAGATATCAAGTTTCCAAGTTCAAAGTCATCCTCAGCAACTTGGCAAGAACCTGGGCAATTTTAGTGACACAAAAGGCAGGAGATGTGGTTCAGTGTTTATGCCTCTTGGTCCAATTTCTGGAACAACAACAACAAAAAAATCTAGTGTTTATAAAGATTTACAAAGTTAAAATAGAATTTAGTCTGATAAACTTAACTATAAAAGCAGCATTCCTTCTACAATATGCTTGTAAACATGTTTATTGGTTGCATTTTGAAAACCTGTCCCTCTCACATCTCACATTCTGAATGAGGAAAGAGAATTCCCATTGTCACCACTTTTATTAAATATTTCAGGTTGTATAATAAGGCAATAAAAATGAAATAGAATTAAAAAGGGACAACTAAAATGTCATTATACTTTAAATATGAGTGTACATATTACAAAATAAAAAATAATTATTAGGAAATATTAATGAAGTTAAACTCTATTTTATGTAGTCATATGAAATTCTGTTGTGTATTATCATATGCAATTATTATAAATATAGGTAATAAATTTTCAAAATTTTATGATTTTAAATAGTGATGGTAACTGGTATTAAGAAATATGTTTAATAAAAGTTACGCAAGCACTGTATAAAATATCTCAATAAATGCAACAATATATCTTTGGATAGAAATGTCAATTTTACTTAAATTGTTCTCCAAACTAAACTATTCCAAAAAATTTCTAAGAGTTTATCTGTGTGTAAACAGAATAAATTAAAGCAATGCAAAGCATCAAGAACATAAAAGCACTTTTTAGAAAGAGAAATGAAATTAGAGGAACTATATTAGCAGATATCATGATTTCTCATAGAGCTATAATAATTAAAATAAGGTAGCATTGGCCCAGTACAGATAAATATAAAAATGATATGCAATTGGAAGTCCAAACTATACCTCTTGATTGATTTTTTACAAGGTTGCATTGCAAAGCATTGTATTAATCTATCCAATCAACTGCATTATGAAAATTGTGTAAACCACACTAAAAAAAATAAATAGTGCTTTCCTTTTGTATTCCACAGATAATGGAATAAGAGATTTGTATCTTAAATTATGCAGTTTTATTGTTTTAATTAATTCATAATATTGCATTTTTATAGAATTCAGTGTGATGTTTTCATACATGTATATTTTTGATGATTAAATTAATGTATTTAGCATATCATTTCAAATATTCACATTTCTGGTGAACAATATATGTTTAAAATTAATAAAATTTTGGTTTATAATGTGTAAGTTTCATAGCAAAACTAGTGATTTGTATATCAAATTTAAAATCAATGCTGCCGTTCTGATCTATTATAATTGAATGAAAGAAGTAAAATTGATCCGAGCATAAAAGGTGAAAGAAATTATGTAAAAAGGGTGAAAAAGGTATGAAAGTTATGTTCAGGAGAATGAACAATGATAAGGTAAAATATTATTGAAGAGAACTTCATGATATTAAAGCGTGCACATGGCACATATCTTGGTCTTTTTTGGAAGAAAACATGCTCCCTCTGATAATGTACCCTCAAGGTTTATTTCATTTTACTTCTCTTCCTTAGTCCATAATTTTACAAACCTTAACTTTTATGACACCAAGATATCATTAATAAATTTATTTTAATTCTGCAAGATAGAATACCCTTCTAATCTGCAAAAGCACCCTGTACTCTGCTGGATTTAGTTACAGAGTGAATATTAAGTGATGCTGTAGGTGATCCAGTGTCTCAAACTCCTTGGGATCTTATTTCCAAATGTGTTTTTTAAATTTAGTTGACCAGTTGCTTTGCATTTAGGAGGAAGACATAGAAGGGGAAAAAATAAACTCTTTGAAGGGATGGAGATAATTTTCACACGCATAGTTAGCCTTTACATGATCAAGACTGTTAATCAGAGTTGATTTTATAAAGAAATTTAAAGTGATTCCCACCTGCTTCATTCTGTAATAAAACACTCACAATGAAATGATCAAAAACACTCCCACAAAGTTAAGTGACCTAGTCTAACTCCCACAGTGATGCATTTATTCCATAAAGTTAAGGATTTTTCCCTGGCAGACGTTGTCATGTTGGTAAGTTTTTTTTGTTTTTGTTGTTGTTGTTTATTTTTTGTTTGTTTTGTTGTTGTTGTTGTTGCTGTTGCTGTTGTTCGTGTTATGGAGGGTGAGATATTAAGCCATGTTTGGCTACTAGTAGTTAGCAAGGTTTATCCATGACAATACTTTATAGCTTCCTATGAGTGTTGTAACAAATTCTCACAATCTGATTTTCTAAAATTTATTTTGCTATAGTTCTTGAGGCCAAAATCCTGAAATGGAGTTGTCGTCACGGCGCTGTTTTCTCAGAAAGATTGTTTGGGAGACAATCCATCCATGCCGCTCCCAGGTTCTAGTAGCTGCTGCAACACCTTTGCCTTCCTTTGTGCTTGTATCATTTTAGTCTTTACTTCCATTTGGGTATGATGTTGAAACTCCCTATGCATCTCTCTTATTAGGGTCCTTGCCATGTCTCAAAAGGCCTACCCAAGTAATCCAGGACAATCTCCCAATGTAAAGATGTTTACGTTGATCACATCTAAAATTATGATTTCCAGGGATTTAAGTCCTGATAGCTTTGAGGAACCATTATTCAGCCTGTGCAACTCTTAAAATGACTTCAAACCTGATATAAGGAAACAGAACATAAACAGTCACTTTTGGAAGGAGAGATGAGAAAATGGTTCAAAGAGCAGAGTGTCTCTTGGTGGAGTGATTGTTGGACTGGAATTAATGTGAGGATGATAGTGAAAGGGAGAAGACAAATCTTGAAATTTGGTATGAGACAACGATGCGGCACTAATATAACACTGAATGGAAGCCTCACACTGCCTTTGAAACCAGAAGATTGGAGTGGCCCTGAGTTTTTTTTTTTTTTTAAGAAGGAATTAGGGGAAGAAAAATAAATCTCTATGTTCCTTTCATAACTCTTCTGCACTTACCTTACCTGAGTCCAGTGAAATGTTAGAAATGTAATCGGTATAGGTAGTTGGCATGCATTATAGAACTAGCTGATGTATAACATGTTCTAATTTAGAATGGATAACTGGGAAATTCTAAATTTGGCTTTAGATCAGTAACCCATTGCATGCATGGTAAGAGGTACACCAAAGCAAAGATTCGCTTCCTGTTTGCTATTTAATTTGGCTCTTACATGGTTTTATTTGCATGCGTATTTACTTACAACATTTTAAAATTGATATATGTAGTTTGATAAAGCCAGCTGCCTGCAATATTTTCATAGGAGTATTTAATGCATTGAAATACTCATAAAAGATGTGAATTTATTATACAACTCAGAAGCATCACACTTATGAAACTTATAGATTGGTTTCCTGCCAATCCAGTGGCCATCTGCTTGAATTTTCTACTTATTATACAAGGAAATTTCAAGAGTAGATTGCTATAAAATGCTATGTGTCTTGGGTTATCAGTATTGGACATTTTGAAACCCATCCATTTCCTTTTTCTTACCATGCCTTGGATGAACAGTTTGACTTATTATTTATTTATTTATTTTGAAGAGAGAGAGACAGTGAGAGAGAGAGAGAGAGAGGGAGAGAGATAATCGATTTTATTCAGTTTTTCATGTGACTTTAGTTGCTCTGACACTGAGTTACATGTTAGTTGTATACGTGGTGCTGGGGTTCAAACCTGTATCCTTACACATTCCAGGCAAGCTCTGTAACTGATGAGCCACTGCTCCAGCCCCTCATTATTACTTCTTAATAGTTATGATTCAGCAGTCATCAACCCAGTTTTCTTACCTGTTGTGCAATGAAAAAAATATGAGCCACTTCACAGTTATAGTTTGAGACAAGGGGGGTGATTTCTCTCTATTCTGTTCATTTCATTGCTAAGATATATAACATCAGAAAATGTGATATTTTCTCATAAGATAAAACTATGTTAAAATGACAACTAGAACCTGTGTAATTTACTATGATCAACTTTCCAAGCAAAGTATCTGTCTCTAAATTTATGATAAAGATACTTCTTTTCACATAGATAAACAGTGAAACATGAATGATGAAATGAGATTCACACTTTTTTTATATTTGGTTATGACCTTTTGCTGGAAGTATGTTGGTAGCCTCCCAAATAAGCTTAGTGTCTAGAATTTTCTAATATATCTATATCTATCTATATCTACATATCTATCTATCGATATGTATACAGATTTATATATATCAGTGCCTTAACCAAAGAGCCACTGCTGCAGCCCCCAGCTAAACATTTTTAGTCACTGGAAAATTTAAGATGAGCAATTCCTCATTGCTTATTTTATATTAGGATACCATTATTGAAAGTGTGATGAGTGGCCACAAGGTATGGCATAAAGAAAGAATAATGCATTAAAGAAGATATTACAATGATTGGTACCATTGTACAATTAAGAAATTTTTCTTTAAATAGGAGTTGGGATTTTTTATGAACAAGAATGAACAAAGTTAATGAACAGCTATAATTTTATTGGGAATGATGAAAACAAGAGCTGAAGGTTGAACGATTATCTTTGGCGATTTGATGAATGGTGATGCCCTTATGTAATAAAATGATTCCAAGGAGATATAGTTGGTGATGGAACACAGAACAGACCAAGATCTGAGGACTCCCAAATTTTAAAGAATTTGGTACATTTTCACAAAGGTGTTATCTTCATATTTCTTTTCACCTTAAATTAGAGAAACCTTGAGTGTATTCATGGTCAGGGTGAAGGAGGAAGTTTCTCATGGTTCCACCTTAACTTGCTCATCTGAGTTAGCAAAGTGAAGTTTGTAGGTAGTGGGACCCTCTACCTCAAGAGGCAGCCTTATCATTTACTGCTGAAATACATGCCTTTGAAGGAAATTGTGCCCCAAACCCCAGTGTCTTATATAATGCCATTTAGGATTCTGGAAACACAATTTTAAACATATTGTTATATGTACGGTGATGTTTTGACTTTATATATTGGAGATTGGCTTACTGGTGGCTGCTGAAGAGGTTTAACATTTAAAACAGAATCAGTAAAGAAATAACAAATTTGGTTAGCTTATTTAATTTTTAAGGGTTTGCTAGTGGGGAACAATTCAGGGATTAAAAAAACCTACCATAGGAAATATAACTTTAAAAGTTATAACAATGTTGGTAGTTAAAACCATGTTAATTGATGTGTTTATGGTAAGGAAAGAAGAAAAAGTATAGATACTGATGATAAGATTAAAATCACTTGGGAACATGAAGATTTAATGGATAGGAAAATGATAAGCAATTAAGAAATAAAACTATGGGGGAAAACTTGCCAATAGTGTTGAAGATATTAGATGATGTAAGGTAATATCGAAAAAGGAAAAATTTCAAGAAGGTGATGGTAAATTGTGGAAAGTAGAAAGATTGTTGAAGACAAGGAAGACATCACAAATCTAAGAACTGGAAGATCTTTGTTGAGAAATTTCAGTAGAATTGATTACTTAAGACACATTGGAAAATTTAATGAGAAGGAGTGAAGAGAGCTCAATTGATGGAGACTTCTCTTTTGAACTTTATCCATGAAAGAAAAATAAAAATTGCCTTCCAAGAAAATTTACAGTGTTCATTCTTAGTGAGATTAGATTTTGTTTATATAGTGAAGAGAAGGAATGATTAAAAATGTAAGAAAGAGATGGGACTGATAATGGAATCAAGATCCCAAAGAGGCAAAATAACTGTTTATGCGAGTAGAACAAGAACAGAGATAAACAAAGATCTGATGTGGAATTCATGGAAAGTCTGCCCTAAGAAAGTTAGTGTTAAAGTGAACAAGATTAACATTAACAAACTGAGGAGATTATCACAATATTTGTAGCTGCTGCTGTGGGGAAAAAATAAAAATGGTAACCTAGACAGGAATAGTAAATGGAATTCTCATTTGCATGAACAGGTGTAAGATAGTAACACGTAGTAAAGTTAGGTGAGAGATTTGAATGCATATCCTAGGTGCAATGTTCTAAAAGTCTAATATTCATATATTGAAATGCCATTAACAAATGGGTCCTGAAGAATCCTCATAAGTGGGACCAGGGCCTTCATAGAGGGTTAGAGGGGTGTGCTTGCCCCTTTCCCACCCCTTCACTCACGTGAGGGTGAAGCACTTTTTCCTTCTAAAGGATGCATCAGCAAAACACCATGCTGGAAACAGAAGGACAGAGAGCATAAGAGACTGAACCTGTGGGCTTTTCCTTGGACTAATCAAGCTCCAAAATTGTGAGGTTTAATTTCCTTTGCTTTTAAATTAGCCTCAGGTATTCTATATAATAGCACCAATATATTAAAGCTAGATTTTAATGTATATAAAAAATAGCCACTGCTTAATATGTTTCTCTGAGAATATTGACCTATGTTCCTTTGGATAACTTTAGAAGACAGGAAAATAAAATACTGAAGAAAGTACGTCAACATAGTTTTGGCTTTTTGCTCTAATCTGGGTAGAAATATATTGAGTAAAAAGCAAGAAATTATTTTTTTTTATTTTAGGATCAAGATAACAGTTCTAGGCTGGAGTGGTGGCTTGGCGGTTATGGCACTTGCCCGGCATATGCAAGTACACGGGTTCAAACCCCAGCACCCACGTACACAACAAAATGTCAGAGCAACGAAAGCCATGTGAAAAACTCAATAAAAAGTTATTCTCTCTCTCTCTTTCTCGTTATTTTCTCTCTCTCTCTCTCTCTCACTGTCTTTCTCTCTTTAAAAAAAAAAAAAAAGAGATAACAGTTCTAAGTCAACCAGGTTCAGACATGAGGTTGATTGATTACTTCAGAATTCATATGAAGGGGTTGTGGATTTAGCTCCGTGGCAGAGCGCTTGCCAGCACACACAAGGCCTCAAGTTCAGTCCTCAGTCCTGAAGAAACAAACAAACAAACAAAAAATCAGAATTCATATGAAGCATGGAATTATGATATTTTATGACTTAAATAGGTTTTAACATTTTTATCATTCCCTAAAACTTTTAAAAATCTTATATTTTCTTGTTTGTTTCATTCATTTTGTACTTACATGTAATTATATTGTCCAATATTTATGGTAACATGGGTTTTACAGTAATAAATAAAAATTTCATAAGCAAATTTGAGACTAAATGAATTGGCTCCAATTATAGAAGGAGCAGATATACCTCAGCATGGTAGCATCTGTAGTTATGAACTATCCATACATGTATATATATATATATATATATATATATATATATAATCAATTTATTTTATATTTATTTATAACCACAATTTTAAGGAATCTCATGGAGCCAAAGCTTTTGCATACATCACCAAAGAATACACATGTTAATAGAATGTTAAATATTATTTTTGAAGTTAGTGGAATGTTGAACACCATTTTTGGATTATTCTAATGCATGTCTTACTTGTTCACTGCTTCTCTGCCTCTACATTTCACAAATCATATTATTCATGTTTAATGATCTTCATTCCTTCAGAAAAGAACTTGTTAAGATGCCTTTTTAAAATATAGAAGTCTTACGGATATGGAAATTCTTACCTCTTTTTAAATTAAGTTTTCTGTCACTAGGCTAAATAACTTTCCAGTGCTCTGTATTATCTCTTGTTTAAAAACATTATACATCTCCATGTCTATGATAGCTTTCTTAATTTGAAATTTGAACAACAAATGAACAAGCAAGGCAGAGTGGATCATTGAACATATTGTAAAAATAGAGAAGTTGTATTTTACATTACTTCCAAAATAGTTCATCCAGGCTGTTTAGAAATTGGTTACAAAGATTGAACAAATAACATTTTCATGGCATCAGCTAATTGGAATTTTTAAACTTGAGGTTGTTAAGTTTTACAATCTTGATTATTGTTCATATATCCATCTCATATAATCATGTTGTCATTTCATGATGGATATTTTGTGTATTGCTTTGAAATCAGCCTTCTATAAATTTGTCACATGTATCTTCTAGGGTTTTTAGTAAGATTATTGTTAGTGGCAATAATTAGAGGTAGGTGAGCACAGATTATTTCTTTACAACATCACTTTTGAGTTATAATCAAGATCTGAACAAAATTCTACTATTCACATAAACCTTAATTAGGTGATCAGGCATAAAACTCATACAAACCATTTAATGATTTTGTTGAAATTTTAGTTTTCTATTGTTTGAGATATTGAATCACATTTTTTGAAATGATCATTTGAGTTATGCAAAAATATTCTAAAGTCAGTACTAAATTCAGATTAGATTATTAAATCCTCCAACTTCATGACTAGATATAGGAATTAACCCTAGAGTGCTTCAATGATCCCAATAATTTACTTTAAAGTAATTCAACAGAGGCAAGTGCAGTATCATGTGTGTACTATTTGTGTTCCATTTCAACTCTAGATGCAGTCTGTTATCCTCATTCATACTCCATGAATGATCACCTAATATGTTTCATAGGAGGTAACTTCAAGAGCGTCTGTTTTCTCTATCAACATCTTGTGTGTTTTCAATTATTAAAATGGATGCCAGAAATAGATTATCATTGTTGGAAATAATAGCTTATTAGCACTTATGTTCAGCGTTGCATTGTTAACTAGCACAGTAAATTAGAGCAGATAAATAGGTATATTTACCTCCTCTGAGCAGATTATAATAATCCTGTAGGTGTAGAACTTGAAGGTTGATTCCTAAATCTGCCTGTGCTACTATTTAGCTAGGAGGATTTCTGGATCCCTAATGCTTCCCATAAAATGTCATAGTAGCCTGCTTTTGTAATGTTGTCATATCTGTCTCTAGGGAATCTTTCATGCAAAAAGTTGATCAGAGGACATAAAAGGATATAGAGATGGAAAATAATGTATCTGGCAGAAGGAGCTCTATAAATTGTGCCTGCTTCCTGATGAATGATTGCTTAATAAATATTGCACCTATGGCAGAATTAAATTTGAAGCAAGATTTTGTGATAGCATAGTTTGGAAGTTGTGATGCAGTAGCTAAATCTTTGCTCTTTAAAATTCCCTGGTGTTTGCATAAAGGCATGTCCTAATTGTCATAAGTCCGTTTGCTATAACGGATTATTCCACTTCTATAAAGAAGGGAAGTGTTCTTAAAATATTACAAACAGTCCATTACACTGACCACCACTTCTTGTACCACTGTCCACCCATTACTATAGGTTTCTGTTAATTAGCTAAGGTGCTGGTACTGATACAAAGGTAAATGTAACAGAAGCTTTCTGTGCCACCTAAAGACTTTGTTAAGAAGGATATTTGACAACCTTTCTTGTGTGAATTACTCATCACTGCAACTCAATACATATAGAATTTATTTTAAAAGTAAATAGTATACACATAATATCATGTTGTTGTGTCAAAGTATTTCAAAGTCAATTATGGATATCTGTGCCTTTTAAGTAAGATATCTATAAACAGCATAACTTTACATGAACATATGGAAAATTTGAAAGACCCAAGTGGATTATTGAATAGTCCCCTTTTATAAAACTGATAGTTTAATACCAATAGACAGAATATAATAGCAGACATGAAATAAATGATACAGTTACAAGGGAACAGTAGGCCTTTGTTTTTGTTTCTGTATGTAGGTGGGTGCCGGGGATTGAACTCATGCTAGGTAAGCACTCCACACTGAGCTACATCCCGGACCCTAGTAACAATGGTTCTTAAAGGAGGATATCCTACTTTTATTAGGCATTTGGATAAATGGAATGGGCTTTTTCGGTTATCAAAATGACTCTCATAATGATTCTCAAAAGACTACTGTGACCACATATGCAGGAATAGGTAACAACAATTTCCTCCCATCTGTAAGACTATATTCAACAAATTAAAAAATAAGAAAATGAACAACAACAACAACAACAAATAAAAGCTACTGTGAAGTTATTTTCCAGAATATCTAAGGTACATGTTCAATAATTCTTAAAAATAACAATCATCCCACCCTATTTGCCAGTTGCATTACTATTGGAGGATCCTTCCAACATAAGCAGTACCATTTCTCTCATACTTCTATACACCATGGATTTAAGACATGGTAAGTACTTTTGCTGTGTCTGTATCTCTACTCAGCTGGATGATTTAAGAGTAGATGGTTATTTGAGTCATTTGTTGAGAATTCTTTAGAAAACATTGTTTATTTTTATTTGTATGTTATAGTTATACATAATAGTGAGTTTATTTTGATATATTCATAAATATTTATAATTTAACTTGTTCCGTTTAATCCCCAATATTTTCTCTTACCCTCTCCTCCTCCATACCTCATATTCCTCTACTCTACTGCTTTTCTATTTATTGCTTTTATAAATTGATATTCTTGTACATAAAAGTGGAATTCACTGTGACATATTCGTACATGAACACAGCATGATTTGTTCAGTTTCACTCCCTTATTTCTCCCTTCTTCTCAATCCCATCCCACAAATCTATTTTTCTCCTATTTTCATGTGATCACCTTATTTTTTATTCCTTATTTTTCCTCTATCTTCCCCCATATTAAAGAGAGCACTATACCCTTGACTTTCTGAGTCTACCTTATTCTCCTTAGCATGATGTCCTCCAGTTCCATCTATTTGGATAGGCAGAATTAATATCATCAAAATGGCCATATTGCCAATACCAATATACAAATTCAATGCAATCCCCATCAAAATACTAAAAAGAAAAAAATCATTAAAAGGAAAACAACAATACTAAAATTCATATGTAAAAATAAAAGAACCAGAAAAGCCAAAGCAATTCTGAGCACTAAAAATGATGCTGTGGGTATCATAATACCCAACCTCATATTATAGTATAGAGCTAAAGTAACAAAAGCAGCATGGTACTTATACAAAAACCTGAAGACCAATGGGATAGACTAAAAGACACAGGTAAACACACCTGGATACAATGATCTCATCTTTGAGAAAGGTGCAAAATTCACACACTGAAGGAAAGATAGCCTTTAAAAAATGGTTCTGGGAAGCTGAATATCCATATGTAGATGAATGAAACTAGATACCTATCTATCTCCCTACCTGAAAGTCAACTCAACTTGGATCAAAGACCTAGGGATTAGACCAGAAACATTGCAAACGCTAAAAGCTAATGTAGTGGCAGCACTTTAATTTATAGAAGCAGGCAATGAATCCATAGCATTAACTTTTTCATAAGTATTCGTGGGTCAAATAAACAGCTTATGTGTGCTTCAAGTTGTTTAGCTAAACATAGAAATGATAATGTGTGCATCTTGAAACTAAATCATTTTAAAGCAGTTGAAATAAGCAATGTATCTTTAGGTAGTTAAAGGACAAAGTTGGTTGAATTTAATTTTGCCACATTTGGTAGGAGTTTTCTCATTGTTGTAATCCTAAATAAGTATAGAGAAACACGGTGAAGGAGAGCTGTAATCTGTCTTTCCTAGATAAATTAGAGTCAAATTTCTCCAAATATAACCCACTGTAATTTTTTTCCTATATATTCCTCTAATACCAATATTAAACAAGTTTCAGTTCAAATAAGAAAGCATAATCTGTACCTTCAATTTCTAAAGCAACACCTTTCTGAGTTTACTTTGTCATTTCTTTCAAAAATGGTGTACTTAAATACTAATTTTGGTGCAATTGTATCCGAATATGATTAGATGAGTTGATACTTATATAATGCTTTTGTTAAGCACCATTAAATACTCTACCATTGCCTAATTACATTACAATATTAAAATTTCATTTTATACTTTATGTACAAATATTTGTCTTTTAAAATATTTGACCAGTTATTCAAGATCATGTAAAATCTTAAGTAAAATTCTATTGGCCCTTACCAATCTTCTAAAGACCACAAAAATATCTTGCTAACGTACAGGAGGCTAAGAAAACTACTGTCAGACTGACTTTCTCTGCTTCCTTGGGCATTTTGGATTTCTCTTTTAGTACACAATGGGTAGGTGAAAATGTTTTCTTTTTCCAGTTTTATAATGAGTGAATTTATATGTATGCATATTTTTATAAAATTCCTGCAATGTCAATTTAAAGAGCAAAAATCAACAAAATAAAATAATAAGAGTTTTATTACTAGAATTTTTGTAATAATTGATTGACCAGGGTTTTTAGATTTTACTGGTAGCACCTGAACAAATTCAGGAGTAAAGATTTTAATAATCTACTCATTAGATTGTTAGTCTATGATTACATGTGATATGTATGGGATAAGGAGAGGTGAGAAGGTATAATTTCAGGAATGGTAGGAAATCTAAGAATAGATTAGATTTGCATGGCAGCAATGAGTTGAAGCAGGTAAATACAGCATTTAAAGAGAGTCTCTGCAGGACAACTATAGACTCATATTTGATTTAGCACTTTGGCATTTGCTAGAAGAGAGTGTGCTTGAAATTTTCTATTATATCTCACTGCCATGCATTCAGAGAGGAGTAGCTTTGAACTGAACTTGAATTTGAAATTTAGATTTCTGAACTAATCATTAACCCCCTATTTCATCTCAAATGCTTTAATTTGCGTTCAAAATGTAACAAATTTTTGTTAGGTATTACTTTCTCAACCATCTTTAAGAGCCCAGTGACATAGCTGTTTGAATTACGTAGTATAGTCTAAGAAAACAGTGAAGTGTTGGGGCCTAAGAATAAATTAAGAGTATACACTCAATCTAATTAAATTTAACCCCTAAATATTTCCAAAGTAATGTTTATAATACAAAACACTTTTGCGAGTCATGTTAGACTGGCAGTTTTTTAAAAAAACTTATTTTGAAAATAAGTTTTTAGGTGTTTTATTTCTGTGTGTGCATTGTATGATCATATATATGTAATTTTTAATGTTAAAGCAGCATCTAATATTTTTACCATTTTAAAATATGTCCTTTAGTTTTCCTCCATATCAGATAATTTAAAATGTTTATTAAGTCAAGTAATTTAATAATTTTGTATGTATTTTTCCAGATGTGTATTATGTTCAGGAAGTGTTTCCTGAGGTTACAATAAAAAATTACCATGGACTTGGTGGTTTAATATAATAGAAATTTATTCTCTAGAAGTTATGAAATCTAGAATTGTTTTGCAAATTATTTTGTTCCTCTGTAGTCCCAGACAAGGAGAGTAGGCTGAGTAAGTTCAATCTGTACTCTGAAACTGTGAGACAGTTTTTATTGAAAAGATAGTGATTGGATGCATGCACCAATCTTTCCTCCATGAGGCACTGATTATTGAGCTACATCTTCCTTTGTTGTACCCAGGGTCTTCTGCAGCAGCAACATGCTTCCTATGGGCATCTACAGTATATAGAGTCCCATCAGCAGAATGAGAGGTGAGAGAGAAGCCATTCCCTTAGGCAGCCCACCCCCAAAAGACAAAATACTAGCTGTAAGGCCCAGATTTCTTTCCCTCATCTGACACTTGGAGCTGAAATTTCTTCCCACTGTGTGATACAACACCAGTGGCAAGGACTCTGGTTAGAGAATTCCACAGATATTCATACCAGGTTTCAGGCTTCAGCTGACATACTCACCTGATGTGTGGGAGTACCTTACCTGGTTTTGCGATTTCTCATAAAAGGTATTGCTGCACTGTGTCTCTGTAGAGAATGGGGAGTCAAGGATTTCCTCTTCTACCATCTTGTTTATGTTGTTTCCTGAGACACTGTGGAGGTCTGTCTAAAATGTCTTTAAGTTGTACAGAGGATCCATCCCTAAATCCACACTGTTTTCCAGAGTGGCTGTACCAGTCTGCAGGTCCACCAACAGTGTTCTGATGTTCCTACCTTCCAACAACTCCTCCAATATTTGTTACTGTTTATATTTTTCATCTCTGCCATTCTGAATGGAGTGAGGTGAAATCTTAATGTAGTTTTGATTTGCATTTCTATGATTGCTAGTGATTTAGAACACTTTATCATGTATTCATTGGCTTGCTAAATGTACTCTTTTGAGAAGTGTCTGTTTAGCTCTCTGGCCCATTTATTGATTAGATTGTTAATGTTTTTTATTTGAAATTTTTTAAGTACTTTGTAAATTTTTTATGTTAGTCCCCTGTCAGAAGAATCACAGGCCATGATTCTCTCTCATTCTGAAGGTTGTCTCTTAACCGTTTTGACCAAATCTTTGGCTGAGCAGAAGCTTTTTAGTTTAGTGGCATCCCACTCATTGATTTTTCACTTTAATTCTTTCTCTATAGGACTCTTTCTGAGAAAGTTTTTGCCTAATCCCATATGCTGGATTGTTGATCCTGATTTTCTAGCAGTTGTACGGTAGCTGATTTAATGCCTAGTTCGTGGATCCATTCTGATTTGATTTTTGTACAAGGTGAGAGATAAGGATCTAATTTCAACTTCCTGAGAATGACTGTCCAGTTTATCCAGCACCATTTGATGAATAGGCTATCATTTCTCCATGTAATATTTTAACATTTTGACACACTTTGTAAAAGGTAAGATGTTTAAAGATTTGTGGGTTTATCTCAGAGTCTTCTGTTCTATTCCATTGGACTTTATTTCTAGTTTGATACCAGTACCATGCTGTTTTTGTTACTACAGTTCTATAGTACAGTGTTAGATCTGGTATTGAGAATCCACCTGTATCATCTTTCTTGCTTAGTAATGTTTTGGCTATTCTGGGTTTCTTGTTCCAAATGGATTTGATAATTGTTTTTCTATATCTGTAAAGAATGACATTGGTATTTTGATGGGAATTGCATTGATTCTGTATAGTGCTTCTCGTGGGTTCATAGCAGCTCAATTTACAATAGCTAAATTATGGAATCAACCCAGATGCCTGTCACTGAATGAATGGATCCAAAAGCTGTGATACATACACATGCACACACACAATGGAGTTCTTCTCAGCTATTAGAAACAATGACATTGTGTCATTTGAAGATAAATGGATGGCAATGGAAGAAATCATGCTAAGAGAAGTTAGCCAAACCCAGAGTCAAGATTCAAATGTTTTCATTTATTTGTGGAGGAGGCTGGAGCTAAACCCAGGCTTTGGTGAAAGGTAATCAAACTCATGTATTGGACCCACCAAAGGCATAGCAACACATAATCTAGGGGAACCAAGTCAAGAAGAGAGGGAGAGAGAAGGAGGATGATGGGAAAGGGAAGGAACTAGGGAGACAACCAACCAGCGATGTAGCATACTCTTTACTCCCCCTGAGAAGTCAATTATTATGTACACATTCATTTAATTCTTTAAAATTCACAATCACACACACGCGCGCGCACACACACACACACATACATATGTATATTTATATATACATACACACACATATATATAGATGTATAAATTTCAATTATATTTGTTAGGGGCATAACGTAGAATATACAACAGACTGGGTTGTGGGCAATGTTGAGGAAACTATGGACAATGTGGGGGTAACTATGGTTTACAATCAAATGGATATCATATTGTTACTTTATACACATGTATGGTTGTAAAACTACTCAACTTTTAATAAAAAATAAATAGGTAAGTAAAATATCTTTAAGTTAGTTTCATGCCTTAGTGTTAATTCTACCCCTTTTGTCTGGGCCTGCTGATCTAATTAAAAAAAAACTATGTTGGAAATGATGAAATGTCATTCTGAAGATTAGATTAAAATACTATGGATTCAGCTGTGGTCATTCTCTTCAAGTCTCTCAATAGCCTCTGAATCCTTTGCCTGGAGGAGCCAGCTCACATGTTATGAGCACAGGATTAGGAAAATTGCACAGTTTGGGATATAAGCCTTTATCAAGCCAAAAACCTCAGCTACTCTTTTATAGCGTTCCCTCTGCCCGCAGAGAAGACGCGACAGGCGGTTGGGTTGGGAGAGCTTTATTTTGGTCAACCTTCTTCTTCTTCCTCTCTCTTCCCTTCTCCCGGGAAGTTACAGTCACAAGACAAAAAAAACCTTTTCTCAACCAATCATATTGCTATATTGAGGCATGCGCATTCAGGAATCACGCGCTAGGCATGCAAGCCCCTGACCAATGAGAATCATTTCCTCATTTACGCCAGACCGCACTGGCTCAGTGCCAGCCGCCATCTTAAGCAGCCTATCTCCAGGGCTGGGGTCCCGGACACCCTGACACTCTTTCTCTTGTCATTCAAACAGATCATTCACAAAGCCTGCCAAGGACATGAAAGCAAAGACTCCTGTGCCTTGAACTAGCCATGTCCTAGGACCAGTGGAATTCCTACACCAAGAATTACATCATTAAATTCTGGATTAAGCTCTGTAACATTTAATATTCTTGGTACCTCGATATAACTTTTCATAGAGGTCAGTGATCTTTGTGGGTCTGGTGACTAATGAGAAGTCAGGAAATAGTTCTTTCCTCTGTATTTACACTATTCCCTTGCCAAATCCCTGTGGACACTTGTTGAAGTTTAATAGGTAATAGAGAAAGGGTTCCATGTCTCCCAGATCAAAAAGGAAGGCAGAGGCTACAGTTCTTATCCAAGGCCTCGAAGCTGGAAGAATTTACCCTTTTTGTCATTACAAACTGTGTAAAAATTTTCATTCAGTTCTGTGCATCTCCAGTTTTTAACCCTTTGCTCTTTTACTCCTAATACTTGGCCTTCATCCTCCATTTGCAGAGAGCTCGAGTTTCCAGGCTATATTAAAGTCTTTGTGCCTCACACAGCACTCACTCACCCTCTTGCATATGAGGTGCTGTACCAGTCTTTCACTTCCAAGTGATCCTCAAACATTTTATGAAAATTTTTGCTTCATAGAAGAAGCAGAAATCAACCAACAACTGTTATGTATAAAATTTATTGTATATTATATTTCTTCTTTTCCCAGATTTAAATATTAATGTGAGGTAAGAACAGGCACTTTCATGCCAACTGGTGGGATGGAGAACTAGCTTAGGTTATGCCCTTGGTACCTCCAGTCCCACTTACCTTTTCAGTCTTCTTTATTTCATCCAACTTCATTAAGGTGACCAGTGTTCCTCCCAGCAAAGGTTTGACGTGATGTGGATCTGAAAATCAGGAATGCAGTGGTGCTTACCATCACACCTCATGCCCAAGAATACCTTACCTGGACCAGATTTTCATAATTTAAAATAAAGTGGGGCCAATTTTTTATGTGTTTTTGAAGTTTCTCTTTATGTAGGAAAAATAAACTTCACAATTTGGTTGGGTATCAAATCAGAGTAAAAGTATTAGAGAAACTTGTAATGTCAAAATGTATCTTTGTACTGCCTAAAGGATATAATAATTATGATGTGGAAATATAGAAGATAATAAGGTAAATAGCTTTTCTGCATCTTAAAATTTCAAAAGATAAATCAAGTGTCCATAAATCCTTATAAATAGAGCACTTGTCTTTCTTTCCCTGGTACACACACACACACACACACACACACACACACACAAATAATATATGGCGGTATTGAGGAGTAAAAGCCTTTGAATATTTGCATTTTAGAGTACTCCTTAAATGGAGTGACATCTGAAAGTTTTATCCTTGGATAATTCTTTTATCAATTGCTTGATGTAATGTAACAATTATTCATGACATGATGCAGTTGAAATGGATTCGCTAGACAAATAATAGCCTACTCTTCTGCTCCTTCATTATAATCCACGACTTTTACGTTTATCTTTCAGATGAAATATTTATTTAGGGATGTAGAAGAGGCATAAAGAGCTCCATTGGATTGCATATAATGTAGTGCAGCATCTGAGTAAAGAAGCAGCTAGCCTCAAGATTAGTCCCTGACCAGTCTCTATTATCTACAAAGATATAGTAATGGAAAGACTTTTTGTTTGTTTGTTTGGTCTTATCAATAAAGTGAAAATTATAGAGAGGACAATATTTTTTTTGTGTATGCCTCCTATCTGTTATTTCTTCTTTCCATGAGCAGCTATCAGACATCCTCTATATACCATATTTACAAAAATAATCACTTCTATTTTGTTTTTCATCTCCTGAATTTACACATTATTTGTCAGAGTTGGTTGAATTATTTTTGCTACATCAAACATCAGCTTATCAGTTCTGAATTTATGAGCACAAATATTGCTCCTATTTGTCTATCCCAAAATAGTTTGATGTATGCAAATACCAGAGACATGAAAATCAAACAAATCAAGTAAGAACTGGCTTGATTAGGAAAGGGTATAACTGCAATATATGCACTAATTGTTAGGGCTGATAAATGCATTAGAAATGTATAATATCCAAAACCTAGATTATAAGAATCATTTTCCATCAGCTGCTTTCTAAGTCTTACTTTAATTTTATAGTCCACTATTAATTATTGACTAATAGTAATTTACTCTAATAATTAGAAATCATGTGATGCAGATTATACAAAATTTGTATGGATGATATGTGACATAAAATACTTCTTCTTCACTTTAATTTTCTGTATAAAAGCATGTTTAAAAAGTGCACAAAATGTTCTTACTATGCACTAGAGTTACTAGTAAAATAAAATTCAAAATGCATTTATGCCTTTCAAGTTATTCTCTTTGAAGTAAAATGAGAAGTCTTGAACTGGTTTTGGTATTTGTTATTGCAAAGAGTTTTATTTTCCATTCATAACCATGTATTGCCTATCACAGTCCTATTAGTTTGCATATGAGCATACTGTCTTCAGCCATATATTTAAGGGAATATTGGATAGAAGTTGCACAAAAGAGAAAAGAATGAAGATGTAAAGTAAATCTGATGGCAATATTCATTGGAACAACATGGGAAAATATAATGCTTAGTTTATTGCATAGTTTTATTCTGACCAGAGCTTTTACTTGGTTTAATGTTGTTACAAAAAACACAGTAAACTTTTCCATGATTAAAAAAAAAAAAACTTGTGTGGATTTTCTGGATCTCTTTTATTTATCCCTCAGATCAGCTTCTCCTTCAGGATGCTGATTATCTGAACCATTTCAAGGAGCTGTTTTGTCCTTCTGCTTCTGGTTTGCAATGACTAATGAGGAGAGCTGAAGGATTCTGGGGGCAGGGAAGATTCTTTGTCCTGAAGGTGATTGCTCTCCTATAGCTACCCTATTCGCCCAACTTCTATAGGCGTTCCTATTCTTATTATCTCATGGCATGGAGTACTCCCTTCTGTTCTTTGTAGGTCTACTTAATTCCACCATAAAGATAAATGTTCTCTGTACAACTTCTTTAAAGAACCCAATTTCAATGCATAATCTGTTTCTTGTCTAGAATCTGTCTACATACCAAGTCAAAACAGTGCTCATGCACTGTTAAGAGAAGTTTATTTATAGATTTGTGACTACATATTTAAAATACTTTATAAGTCATCTTAACACACAGTTTGAAGAGTAAATTACAAAAAATACTTATTCTGTTCTTTTGAGAATATTCACAGAAATCAATTAATGGGAAAAATCAATTAGTGGGAAAAAAAAAAGAAAGCTATATTTACACATTTGTGTATGTGTGGGCATTCCTAAAACTACCTCTGTTAGTTAATTTCAAATAAAGTGTTTCTATTTCATTTTATCCTTCCAATTCTTATATTGGAAAACCTTAAATGGTACCCAAAGTATAGCTATTCTCCTGTCAATATGAGAATAATCCATCACTTTAACTATCTAAGAACTTGAACTTAAAAAGAATTTATTATGGAAGAAAAAAGAAACCTAAGTGAGAAATTAAATTTATCTCTGTTTCAAATATAAATCCTGCTCCTCAGCTTTCTTACATAGTTATAGCCTCTGGCTGAATGATAAGAATTCTCAGTGGCCGAGACAACAGTGGACAGTAATTCAATGTCTCATTCAAACAGAAATACAAAAGAAAGTAACAGACGCAATTACATAAAATCCACACCATCATCATGAATGAAAGAAATATTGAAATTTCAAATTATTAAAAATAAAACAAGCAAAGAAGCAAACAAAAGTATCCAGGAACACCAACAAAACCAGCATGCTACCCCTTGGAAGAGGAGAGAGGGCATCCAGCGGAGCCACTAAAATTAATCCCACACAAATAACAGAAAATAAAATGTCCTCAAGTATGTGATAATGACAGGGACAGGAATTATAAGGGCCAACTGGACGACAAGAGAGTATCCTAGAGGAGGTGGACCACAGCAGAGACTTAACAGAAAGGAAAGGGAGTTCTTTGGAAGTAGCATGGTGAGTGAGAAAACAGCAAGTGGGGAAACCCAGGATTTTTCAGGGAAAAAGAAAAAAAATAATCTAAAGGTACCCAATTTGCTCTCCAATTCTCCACTTACACCTAAGTCTAGTAAAGAGCTATAATTTGCTACACAGGCATAGCATGTACGTTTGAACCAGATTTCCTATAAAACATAAATGATCACGAGTCCTACCCACAAAAATGCAGAAAAACATTCAATGTTTTTCTCTGAACGCAGAAAGCTAACAATAGAAAATAGTCGCTGTACAAATCAGTGGACAAAAATATCTTCTTCTCTCCCCACCCAAAATGGTTAACCAGAAAAAAGAAAAAAAAAAAAAGCCTTAAATACAACACTATGAACTGAATTGCAACTCTCTCTTTCATGTTTATTTTATTTTTTAAAAGAGAGAAATGGACAGTGAGGAAGAGAGAGAAAGAGAGAATAAATTTTATTTAGGTTATGACATGGCTTTCATTGCTTCCACATTTTGTTTTGAACTTGGTCCTGGGGTTTGAACCCACGTCCTTGCACATGTTAGGCAAGTGCCGTAACTACTGAGCCACTGCTCCAGCCCCAGAATTGTATCTCTTAAATTAAATATTTTAAGATTTGAAAAATCACCTTGACTTAGAAAATCTAAAATACAATTTTAAAGGCTAGGAAGAGATAAATCAAAATTGTTTGAACCAAGGAATGATAATATCACAAAAGAAATTATTATTAAATTATAATAAAATCAAGTGAAAACAGATTTGGATGAAAACGTAAACATTAAAAAAGGGTAAATGTAGGTAGAAGGATAGGCAGACAGACAGAGGGAAGGGGAGGGAGAAAGAGAAAAAGAGGAGAGAGGAAAAGAAAAATATAAGGAAGAAAGAAAGGAAAACTAATTAAGCCAAACAGGTAAAATGCTAGCAGATGCATCAAGAAGAAAGTACATGGATTTTTTTTCTACATTATTTTTGTTTTTTCAGCTTTTAAAAATTTTGAACTTAGTACAAAATATACAGTTATATCTATAATGCACATATAACACTGGGGAATTAAAGACAGATCATTTCTTTTAGAAGTTAAAATCAAAGGAAAGTGACAGTTACCAAAAACATTAATGATGGTATTTTAAATTCTTAAATCCATTTTAAAACCACTTAGTCATATGTTCTACTCTTTAATAATTAATGTTGTTTCCAATGTTTTGCAAATAGGAGTCTTTCAGAGGGTATGTCACTTCAATAAAGCATAGCCATTGATATTTTCATTTAAAAAGTTTGGTATTTGTTTTTCTGAATTACATTTTCAAATATTTTCCCACTTAATTGTTGTATTAGTTTGAATTTTTCTCATTGTTTTTAATTGTTTTTCACATATTACAATTCTTTTAAATGGAAAAAGAACTTAATGGAGGTCATAGAATAAAAGGAAATGATATAAATAAGTAAATGGGTCAGAGAGAAATTTATTAGAATGGAAGAAAATACAAAGTGATATAATTTCAGTGAAATTCCTAAATAAGAAAATAAATCAATGAAGGAGAATTAATTTGTAACTATAATCTAATTACAGTTTCCAGAAATTAGGAAGTGAATCTATACTGAAATAATTAATTGTGCCAGAAAAATAAAAACAACCCAGAGTGATCAATCCGAGAAATATTTCTTTTAGAATTTAAAGAACAATAAGACAATAAGATTGCAATTTGTCAAGTATCCACACCAAAAAATGGTCAAATATCAAGAAAAAGAGAACTAGAAGAGCTCAAATTTTTAAAAAAACAATGGACAAGATAAAAAATGGTGAAGGGTGTTCAAGAAACACAAGCAACACAGAATCTACCAAAATGTCCAGCCAAGATGGCCTTCAAATATCAAAGTTTCCTTTAAATATCAAGGATATGGAAACAATTTAGAGTGTTTAGGAGGTCATGGATTCCTATACCCCTGATGATTTCCTAGTAATACATGAGAGCATGATATTCATTCAACTAAAAGAGAGCATGGGAAAGTTAACAGAAGCATGGTGAATAATTAGTAGCCCCCTTGTCAATCCAGGTCCAAAAGCAGAGTAAGGGCATAAATGGAAGAATAATTTATTATATGCTTTATGATGCATTTTTATTGTTTTGACAAAGGTGAAAGAAACAATGCACTTAACAATGGGTAGTGAAGACAAAGGAGAGAAAAATTAGAGGAAACTCATTAAGTAATCATTGATAATTAGATACTACCACTGGAAACTGACAGATATTAAAGAGTTAAATTAGAAAATTAGAAAGATATTAAAAGGGTATTAATACAAAGGTAACCACTAGAGAAAAATCTTCTCAAATATCAAAGATGTAAAAAGGAATGTTTAAAGAAAACATCAAAGATATCTGATTAAATAATTACGCACAAAATAATACAACAACCTTCTTTTATACAACAAAATCTTCAAGAGATGCAATGACATATTCATAAACACATTAACACAGGTCACAAACATTATGTTCAATAAGAAATTGGTCAAGTATACAAAAAATGAGAAAAGATACAACATCTAAATAGAATAATGTATAATAAACTAGATCATATACACATACACAATACTCACATTCAAAATTTATAAAATGTGCCTTTTTCTCTTCATGAGGCATACACAAAAATAATCATAGTAATGTGTAAGAAAAATATGGCTAAGCCACATAGAGTAGAAATGTTAAACAGTACTCTCTGATTAACACACAATGAAATGATAATTCTTAGTGACAGAAAAATTATTAAAGGAATTTGTATTTAGAAATTAAGCACCCGTTCCTAAACAACTTGGATGAAACAGGAAGTAGAATATAACAATGCAGGTTTTGAAATACAAATCAGTGATCACAAGAACACTCAAAGAACTGAAACCTGTTCATCAAAATCAAACTTAAAAATTGTAAATAAAATAACTACATTTCCAATTGAAAAGAGCTAAAAAAGAACAATATTAAGTAAAAAAGAACAAAGTGAGATAGAAATAGAAATAAAGAAGTTTAATATATTCATATATCGAAATATTTTTAATAGAGTCTAGAGTGATGGCTCAGTGGTGTTGCAGCTGCCTGGCATGTGTGAGGACCTGGGTTCAAATCCCAACACCACATATACAACTGATTGTCGGAGCAATGAAGACCAGATGAAAAACTAAATAAAGTTGATTCTTTCTCTCTCTTTCACTCTCCCTCTCTCTTTAAAAAAAGTTATTAGAAAAATTTGGAAATAAAGTAAAAGTTGCTTAATAAAGAACAACATGGACGAAAGCACATATAGAGAAAATTTTAAAAAACTACAAGATAAAATAATCATAGAGGGAAAAATACAAAAAGAACCTAACAGTGTCAGTAATGACTGAAAAAATTAATTAAAATGTACTATTGAACCCCTTCATTTTTTCTCTTAGTGAACAAATTGTTAACATTGCTGTTTATTTTCTGCATATGTGGTACATATATTCTAATAAAAATATGTTGATATTTTAAGCTGTTGTTAATACTAGGGAGAAATAATTGATAATAATCATTAGTAACAGTGAGTAGTCAGAGAGTACCTCTGTAGATTCATTTACATATTTATGGTTTGGAAGATATGATTTTCAAATAAGATTTATATTCTACCTTGTTTTCATCCATGAGTTATAAAGTTAAAATGTTGGTAACAGGGCTGGAGTGTTGGCTCAGCAGTTTCGGCGCTTGCCTGGCAAGCACAAGGACCCAGGTTCAAACCCCAGCACCACGTACACAGCTAAGTGTTGGAGCAACTATGGCCATGAGAAAAACTAAAAAAAGTTGTTTCTCTCTTAAGAAAAAAAAAATGTTGGCAACATTCAGAATGATTCAGTGTGGTATATTTTATCACATTCAAGTATATTTTACTATTTAATACTAATTAGGGTTCAATAAGTCCCCTTCACAAAAGTTTAATTGAAAAATTATTCTGCAATGCAAGTATTATTTTGTGACAATTATTTAGGGCTAAAGATCAGCAGATGGTGACACTTGATTGGCTTAAGAAATTTGCAATGGAGAAGTGCTATACAGAATGAACTATGGGAGTTTGCAGAATTTCTAGACATTAATTCTAAAAGCATCCAGAATGTATTACTCTAGTATTAACCAAAAAAATTGAAAGTATAAAGTATTATATGAAATTTGAACTGCCACTGCGAATTACAAGACTAAAATGCTTGGCATTTTTTTTTCTTTTTTATGAAGTTCAGTAGTTAACAAAATATAAATTGTGTCTGACCCCTGTTTAAGCGGTCACCCATTGAGAAGATGGCACTTCCAGATTTAACAAGTAAACCTGGAGGAAATGGCAGGAATATTATTAAAATTTTTTGGCTATTTTAATCCATTATTTCATCTTTCATCTCAGAGCCCAGTCTTAAGGTCACATCCGGTGATGAAGACAGGGTATTATTAAAACAAAATAAAAAAAAGAAAACCTAGAGTGTATATATCGAGGATTGTGTCAGATGACTCATCCACATCAGAATATCTTATTTTTCTGTGATTGTAACATTTGGTGACTGCTTATTTTGAAATAAAATTGAACCAGTATAGTAATTGCAGATATAGATGGTTCTTATTTAGGATTAAGGGAACTCAACATTTTTTTCATATATTAATCAAATAGTTTGCCAAATAAATTTTGGTTGCCCTCTTCATCTTGATTTTAATAAACTAATTTTATAGTATAGAAACAAAGAAAATGGTTAACAGCATTCTATCATTTCTCTATCATAGGAATGACTTGGTGTTCTGTAATTGAGTTAGCTTGCTTATTTTCCAATAGTCTCATGGCCACACTTAGCTACAGGGGAGAACAGATAGGGTTTTCATTATAGGCATTTGTGTACCAAGATGAGTATTAGCAGTTCAATGAACAAGTACAAAAGACAAAATTATACAAGTATATGATAAAAAGTACCATCTGCTAGATTACAGGTACAATAATTTAAAATTAAATTCACGTAACTCAAAACCAGCAGCAAAACCTGTTTATTCAAATTGTTTTTTGATTCAAAGTACAGTGAAATGCTCTCCTCTTTCAGTTCCAGCATATTTTTTAAAAGTTTTTAATTATTTTCTATACCCTGTTATTGAAGTACAATGTAGATCCAGTATTAACTTAAGCTTCATTGGACAGCACATTTGAAAACTCCCCTCCTTTTGTCTATATAACTTTATGATTTCTGCTCAACAGTTTAAACTTAAAGATTTAAGGCAATAAAATCACTTCACCTTGAACCTGTAAGTGACAACTTCTAGCAGATAGGTTTCCCATTTTTTGTCACTGATGTTTTTTAAAATAGTGAGAATGTTGACCTGTGTTCCTATGCATGTTCCTACAGCATAGAGCTTCATGTGAAGAAAATATATTTCCAACCTGCCTGATATGATTTTAGAAAAAAACAAGAGCAAAAACAAACAAACAATCCGTCAGGGCACTTGGCAGTTCCTTGATGAAAACAATTTTTTAAAGATGTTCCTCAGGAGGGACCATTTGGGACATGTGCCTTCATATCACATTATCCATTTCAAAATTAATTCTTCATATTCCTTCAAAATTTTGTAGATATCAGGAAAAAAACACATTTTGAATATGTTTGCAATTTTGGTCTGTGTTCCCAGGATAGAGATGAACCCTTTTAATAATTAGGTTTACGTGAATCATAAAAGTAAAGCATATTTTAGCTGCTTTCCTAGATACATATTTTAATATTTTGCTACAAATTTAACACGTAGCAAGGGCTATACTGTTATAAAAATATCTACATATTAAAAGATGGAAATATAAGTCATAAAAAACATTTTAAACCTCTGCTATAAATTTGTATAGCAGTGAGGAATTGCAATATAGTAGAGAGCAGGCGGGAGTTCTGCAGTAATTTTTCAATTCTTAAGGAACACTTTTCCTATTACTATAACTGTTTTATTTTGCTCTATTGAGTTTGAGAGTGGAATCACTTTTGCTACTTAGTAATTAACAGATAAAATCTGTTATAATATGTCATTATAGATCATTGCCAAATAAAAAGCAAGCACCAGATGGTGCGCTTTATGTTAAGCTACAGTGCACATGCATTAGAATTTCTTTTTTTTTTCCCTAGGAAAATTGCAATTTATTTTAGAGAGATCTTTTACACTATGGAAACTGTAGAGGAAGCTGTTTTTCACCAGCTTGAAATTCATAAAAATTGTGCTATCGTTTCATATGTTAGTAGTGTGTACTAGCTTAACTTAAAGATAGAAGGCTTCTTTATTTGACCTCTCCTCATCTTCCTTCTCTTCCTCTTCATTCTACTTTACATTATTATCACATGGGATAAATGACAGGGATAAATGAAGCTAAACTAGAGCAAATCTATTTTCCAATCAATTCTCACTTTTTGGTATTGCTTTAAGTATTAGGGAGGCCACACACTCACCCCATGTCCATCCCAACATTAGAACTTCTTCTCTTGATTTATTTCAGTTCTTTATCATATATTCTCTTAAATTATTGTATTCCTTATTATTTTTAACTCCAGAATGACAAAGACTATGTAATCTTTATACACTAATACATATTAATATGCATCTGAAATTCAATTTGTATACTAATTATAAATTACTAAAATAAAAATAAAATTATAACTTTAACATATTACTAAATTTAATATGCAATAAATAATCATCAAAATTAAAAAACACTATATCAACACTGAAAATAATTAAAGTTGAGTTGAATTCTCTTTCCTACCCTTTAATTCTTGTTTATTAAACAGATAAAAATGGTAGTATGCAGGGCAAGAAAGGACACTTTCCTTTTGGAGAAAAGCGAACTATGTGAAAGCTAATGAGTTTAAAGCAATTTACCCATTGTTCTCTATCATTACTAAGAATAAATCATTATTGAAAGTTATTAGAATGAATTTAAATGGAAGGAAGATTTTATAAAATTGAAAAGCTATCAATTAGGGGTATTTATTTTCCTCTCAAAATATTATAAAAAGGATAAGTAAATATATAACTGTTGTTTTAAATAAGAAAAAGAAGTTTACTACCTCTGAGATTTTGGAAGTGGACATTAATATCAAATTAAATTATGTATAGTCCATCATCCCATTTGAATGTCCATATTAATTTTGTATTGCTTAAACAAAGCTTTTATCTTTTTTTTTAAATAAAGAGAGAGGGGCAGTGAGAGAGACAGAGAAAGAGGGAAACAACTTTATTTAGTTTTTCACATGGCCTTAGTTGCGCCAACACTTAGTTGTGTACATGGTGCTGGGGTTTGAACCCGGGTCCTCGTGCTTGCCAGGCAAGGGCTGAAACCGCTGAGCCAACTTTTAGTTCAATTGAATTAGTTTCACTTTTAAAAAACACAAAAAGAAACTGAACAATCATGTAGGAAATCAAAAATTTGAAAGAAAAAAATTTATATATACTTTATATTTTCATTTTAGGAGTGTTCACACAGTATATTCTCCATTAATTCATTGAGCAATACGGGAAGCTACATATAAAGCACAGATTTAAAATATAAGCATAATAGTATGGAGATAATTTCTTCATAAATTCCCCATGGTGCCAATTTAATTATTAAAATTTAGGAAATGGGTGGTTAAAATCCAGAAGTGAAACATACAAACAAATAAAGAGTAGTGTGAAACACTTTTACATAACTCCTTAATACACTGTTCAAATTAGTGTGTTCAGATGAGTGAATCTGTGCAGATTCTCCCTAAAAAAAAAAGTATTCCATCTTCAAATAAGTCTGTTAATTAGTGCATATGAAAGACTCTTTTTGATTATTCAAATTTACAATTTAGAGCATAATATCATGCACTCTAAAAACTGAAAGTTTTTGAAGTGGGCAAAAAGGCTCATATTAAACTAGGCTACTCTTTTCATTTTTTGTTAAAATATTGCAAACTCTAGAGATATTTCTAAACAAAATGCACTGATAAAAATTTCTAAGCTTACAAAATTATTCCTCCAAAATATAATGAACAGGTATGAATCAGTTACATTATATGTTAATCTCCTAATTACTGACTTCCATGCACTCTAGGGAAGTATTTTTTCAAAACATCCTGCTTATTGTATTGCAAACCTTTATACAACACTACTTTAAAAAGTAAAATAAAAGAGGAAAGTCTAATACTAGAATGAATCGGAATTTCAAAATAGAGATTTACATTTTATTATGAATTACTTTGCTTTTACTGGCTGCAGCTAATACCATTTTTGAGGTTAAATAAAGAGTTTTCCTGAATTGATTATGTTTAATCTGTCATAGACATGTTTTAGAATAATAATGGTACTCAGAATTCATATGCATACAAACAATGCATGAATTGTATTTGTAAATATTATTTACCAACATTTGTCATGCATCTCAGTGACTAAACATTGCCATGTGCACATATAGAAAGCAGTCCTCTTGGAATCAACAGGGATTCTTGTCTTCTTCCAAGAAGAGATCTGGCAAGAGAGAAGAGTATTTGAAGCGTTCAATGCCATTCAAGTTCAGATACCAAATAAGCTTACTGTCAGTCAAAAGTCTGATATATTATGGGGGCAGGGAGAAAGCTCATAAGTAAACACCAATGCAGTTAAGTAGAAAAAGTGACAAATCAAAATTACTCAATGGACTATCTTTTGGAGAGCTACAGAGTTCTTCAAGCCCCACTAAGTTTCAGAGGTAAGCAAATAAGAGTTTTGATAGGGAAGTAGAAGAGTGCTTTTATTTCTTTGATCCTACTATTCCTAGACACCTAGAATTCTGTTATGCTAACTTCGGAAGAAAAGAAGCTTAAAAGTTTTTGTTTGAACATGATTTGAAACTCTTTCTAACACATTTAGTACGGTGCAAAGATTATATGTTTCTATCCATTATTATTCAGTTTTTAACATCTGAATTTATCACAAAAATATTAGTGGGTAAAATAATAACTACAGAAATGTTAGAAATACTCATGTGTTTTTAATAATGGAAAGCTAACTTTTTTAAAAGGTAGAGGAAAAAATAATTTTCTAATAATAAATTTGTTTTTTGTAATTTGCTATTAGTATTTTCTCTAAGGACTTTTTAAAATTAGTACATCCAACATTAAGTAAAATAATAAATGAAGAGGGGGAAAGAGAAATATTATTCATTAATAATTATATAATTCAAATCTAAGCACAGCAAAGAATTTCCTAGAGAAAATACTAATGGCACTATCTCATTTAAAAATGTTCATATTCTATTATTTTCTAAGGAAAAAGAATCAAAGGACAAATATGCAAGAATACTTGCTCATTCCATGACCATTTCACAGATACTACAATTGTGACTAAGAAACACATACTTGAAAACAGGACATCTTGGCTCTAGCAGTTAATTGGTAAACATTAGTTTTATTTTTCCAAAAATGTCCACATCTTAATGGAATTCTCTTAGTGTAATTTGATAATGAAACCCCAAGATTTGTCATGCATTTCATTACACCAATCTACCTTTTCTATTGTGTCTGCATTTTTTTTCCAGGTAAAACACCTGAGGAAAATTGGACGTTAGAATTTTTTCATTAAACAATAGAATTCTTTAAAATCTGTTTTTGAACTTCTTAGATATATAAAAATGCCCTTAGAGTGTTTTGTAAGTAAATAAATCAAGTTCATACCCCATTAAGTATAGCATCTCAGTCTCCTGAATATCTGAGGATTAGCTGACTTGATGGTAGCCAAACTTAACAATAGCTCCCAGAAAAACTTCAAGGTGAGTCCTTTATGGCCCTCATTCTTCCAAAGTCTCTACCACCAAACTTTCAAATGGCTGCCTGTATAACAGGCAAAAAACAACAGCAATGACAAAGAACATCACATGGTTGTGTACTTACAGGAGTCCTGCATTTTTAAAAGTAACTTAAAAGTTCATTCTGTTTTTTATAATTGTTGATATTCTGCCAGTTTTACTTCTAAGCAGTATTAATAAAACACTGTTTGTAGACTATTGAATGAAAGATTTTTACAGGGATTTTTTATTATCATAATGACTGCTACTTCCAACATTTATTCATTCATTTCTGCATAGACTCAAAATATTGTTCTAGTATGTACGTTTCTATTTATTATTGGTAGAAATTTATCATCTGTGATAACTAATTATAATTTAAACTTATTTTGATTCTTACTATATTTAAACAAATTACCATTACAAAAAATGAAATAAACTAGGTGTTCTTCCTTGTAGTGATGCCTCAAAAAATATTCTAAACCACATTTTACTATAAAGTATTGCTCTAGTTAAAATGATTTAAAAATTTACATCTATAATATATGGAAAGGAAAGTCAACATGTAATAATTAACTTTTACCTTTGTGAAGATACTAGTGAAATTCTTTCTTTTTATTGATTATAATCTTGAATATTCATAAGTAGTCTTAGTTATATTCTAAAAAGTAAAGAAAGTAGTTATGGAAAAAATATAAGTTCTAGAACGAAGTATCTTGCTAAGTTCCCACAGGAGACTCTTATTCCTAATACATTATTGCACATACATTGTCCCTATAATGCTGCGATTTTTTTTACCATCACATGTATAGGACCATACAATTTGTGCATACCCTTATTCTAGGTTAATAGTGAAAGGAAATTAACTTAGAGTCTACACATAATAAAGTATAATGATAAAACTAACAAAATTATTTTTCTTGAACACTCTTAGTTGGAAAAAATACATTTTTTTCCAATATTTTAAAACAGAACTCTCAAATAAACTTTAAAAAGAACACCTTGGAATACTTAATTGAATATCTTATGAAAATGTGACCTCAGAATCGGTAACACTGACTTTGAATGCATCATCAATTCTTTCAAGAATGGCCTTAGGGACTCGGTGTATTTTAAGTGGGTTGCCAACATTCAGGATCAAGTCCTTAGATTTGCATGTTTCTAAACTCCAATTTTTTTCATATTCCTGAGACTGCTAGACTCTAGGGGAACTCCTTGCTATAAAGAAATTTAAATTAGCAAACTAAGTTATAAATTTTAAGCTGCTGTTGCAGATAAGCAGAAGGAGGGAGGTTAAAGAAATATTTATCCTATATAAAGGCCATTGTATACATTCATAGAGTTCTTTGTTCAAAGGACATATCAGCATATTGGTCTATAAAAAACATAATTGGTACAAAGGAATTGGATTTTATTTTTAAATGTATCAAGTTTTGCTTTGCTGTATAAGCAATTGCAGAGTCAAAAAAATGAGTACATCATTTTAAACGTACAATTAAAGATTGAGGTCAACCTAGATCTCTGACTAATTCTGTGGACTTATCCCCAGTATGTTTATCTGTCCAATACAATAATGGCAGTAAAACTGATTGTCTCTACTTCAAAGCGCAGCATGGTTAAGATATGGTTTATATTCTTCCTACAAATGGTTATATATATATATATATATATATATATAATTTATTAGTTGTCTGAAATGAATGAAATGAAATGGACAAAATATCTAAAATAAAAACCATAACAAGTGTAGAAAAATGTTGAGAACTGCTTTTCTCCAACCAACAGAACTTTCCGTGATAATGGGAATGCTCTGTACCTCTTAAGCCCAATGGATTAAGACTAGATCCACGTGACTAGTGAGCCCTTGAATCATGACTACTGTAAAAGAGGTTGAATGCTTTCATTTAACTCATCAAATTTAAGCCTAAATATTAGCAGGTATCTAAAGACTACTTTTAGGATTGTGTACATTCATTTTAAAAGCATATTTTCCTGAAGAGAAATTCTGGGTTGAAGAATGAAGGTGCAAGGATCTTGGGTATTTCTGAACCCTCCATGGACACAAGGAGAGGAAGCAGAATAGCAAAACCACTATCCCCTAGACAGTTTTTATGAAATAAAACAATTAGGTGAAAAAATATACCCAAGAATCCCAAAACATGATCAAGAAGAGACAAAACACAAGCAGCTACAAGACTTGTATATTATATAGGATGAAAATATGCAAGAAATAAATGATCTACATGATAGACCCCAAAACTCCAGAACACACCAACTCTTACTTAAAGGAAATTTTGTAGGGGAAAATTTAGGATGTATTAAATTAGGAGGATTTTTGCCTATTCCAAATAGTAGGAGAATACAAAATGTCCACAGTAGTGTCTGGGCCTCAGGAACCCTCAAAAGCAGAAAACTGAAGCTACTTTCTGGAACAATCCCCACATTGAGCAGAAACTGTTGGGAATAGAATCCTAATTAAGAAACTAATATACTAGGCTGAACAAAACTTTATGTATATATACATGTACATGAAAGTATGCTTGCACAGGTGCATATACATCTGCTGAAATGTAGCACGTGGTTTGTTTTTACATATTGATTTTATATTGAGGAAGCTTTATATATATTTGCTTACTACTTTTATATTTATTTATTTATTTTTTATTTATTTTAAAAAAAGAGGGGACAGTGAGAGAGAAAGAGAGAAGTACTTTTTATTTAGTTTTTCATGTGACTTTCATTCTTCCAACACTTCATCGTGTACGTGGTGCTGGGGTTTGAACTAGTGTCCTCGCTCTGTACCCACCAAGCCACCACTCTAGCCCCTTGCTTACTACTTTTAATAGGTGAGAAGTATGCTATTGGATTTTAAAAAATAATTTTATCGTCTGAGAATAACAACAGTTTTAGTTTTGATTGAGTTTTTGCTGCTATTGTTACTTTTTGATTTCCAACGTAATGCTTATTTCTTTTTGTTGCCAGTTGTATAGTTTGGAACAGTTTAAGACGTTTTTTTCTACACTTACTATGGTTAGGTCCCATATTTTAGTACATAAAGATTTTAATCAGAAGGAACTATTTGTTAGATTTATTAATATAACCACATTTTTTCTTCTAGCTTTATTGTTAATTATTATCAATTTGTAAAAATATAATTTCTGAAGTTAATCCAACTTCAAAATGATGAAATATGTGTTTTGATGTTGTTGAATTTACTAATATTTGATTTGGGAGTTCTGCATCCATGTATAAGAGAACTTACCTGATTTTCTTCTATGGAATGTCTGTCAGTTTCTTGCATAAAGACTACAATGTTCTCATAAAGCAACCTGACGCATGTTCAGATTTCTTTCATTCCCCATATAATTTATAACATATTTTTTATTTTTTCTTAAAATAAGGCAGAAATATAATGGAGCTATCTGCCTGAATTTTTCTATGTGAAAAAATTTTAACAACAAACTCTAATTATTTAAATCATTTCTCTGGAATATTTATTCCACTTGTGTCAGTTTTAAAAAATTGAAACTTTCTGTGATTATTTGTATTTTATTTACCATTTTCAAATCCATTGCAAAGGAGTAGTTAATTTTATCTTCTTAGGTTCTTTTCATATTTATAAATTCTGTAATCATATTTCCTTTTACTGTTTTGTCTTAGAATTAGTAATGCTATATTTTACAATAGTTTAATTAAGGCTTCAGCAATTTATTGTTCTTCCCAAAGACAAAAAACAGTTTTATATTACCTTTTGCAGCTAAAAAACATTTACTACTTTTATATCTTTCTTTTAAATACTTACATATTGCCATATGCATGTATATATGTTTTACATGTATAGGTGTGTGTGTGTGTGTGTGTGTGTGTGTGTGTGTGTGTGTGTTGTGGTCTAGATATGTAGAGTCCCCCAAAAGCTCATGTGTGAGACAATGCAAGAATATTCAGATTAAGTTATGAGAGTTGTAACATAATCAGTGGATTAATCAATTGACAGGATTAACTGGGTGGTAACTGTAGATGAGTAAGGTATGATTGGAAGACGTAAGTCACTGGGGCTGTGCCTGTGGGTGTTATATTTTGTCCTTGATAATAAGAGCTGCCTCACCTCTGGCACAGAGCAATGGTGTTGGTCATCTATGACTTATATCTCTAAACTGTGAGTGCCAAATAAGCTTTCCTATCCCTAAAATTATTCTTGTCAGACCTTTTGATCACAATGAGAAAGCTGACTAAAACTATATGCAGTCTTCATTTTACACTCTGAGTTCTCCTTGCTGCCATTCTCCTATTTCCTTGGTAAAGAGGATTATGCAACTGATTGGAAGATTTTTGCATGGTTAAATATTTTTCTCTTCCATTTGGATTTATTCTTGGAGTCATGTAGAATTTAATAATGGTTTTCTTCATCTCCTTGCATATAATAATTTACTAGTCATTTTTTTTGGATCTTGGATTTATAACTTCACTGTTTTGTAACTTTGTATAATTCAAGTCTGAAATTTAGTGAGGTACTACATATGTTTTAGAATGTGGCCAATGTTGGTAATTTCTGTGCACATATGAAAGGACTGTTACATTTTCTTTTTTGATCTGGTTGGCTTATTTGTTACTAAAAAAAGTTCTAACATCCACATTGATGTGGATTTGTCTTTTATTCTTAAAATTCTCTGTTTTACTTTGAACTTTTTTCATTAAATTTTTCCTCTTTTTCTGCAAAAATGCATTTGGCCACAATGTTAGCTTTTCTTAATGTTGATATAGTGGTGTCACATTTTTATATATGTGTAAATAATAATTTTTTATTTCTATATGTATATATACATGTATATATATTTTTCATTCTTATTCAATCCACTTGAATAATATTGTTTTATTTAAGACAACTAATATTTCTTTACAGTTCTCCTTATGTATGCTGTTTTTATGTTTCTCATCATTAAATTTTCCATCTATATTTTCCATCTCAGATCATTGGTGCTCTGCCTGAGGAAAAAAATTGTCTTCAATATTGTATTACTGTGAATTATCTCGATTTTTGTTTCTCTAAAAATGTCTTTAAGCTCCTCATGGAAAGTTTTATCGCTAGATATAGAGTTGTAAGTTAGCAATTAGACGTGGAAATATTGGCTGGCAATTGTTTTTGTTCAGCATGTTCTCTTGTGCTGTGAGTTCTCTTCTCTTCTTCCTCTTTCTCCTCTGCTTCTTCCTCTTCCTCTTCTCCTCTTCCTCTTCTGTTTTGTCTTTTTCCTTCTCCTCCTCTTTTTCTTCTTGCTTCTTCTTCTCTTGGGAATTCAACTTTCAACTTTATTGTTGCTTTACTCATATGACATTGTCCTGTGAATTTTTATGATATTTTGTCTTAGGATTTCAATTATTTTATCAGGAAATGCATGGTAAGGTTTTCTTCTGTTGATTTTTAGAGCATTTTGGATGCACAAGTTGATGTCTTTCTTCAATGTAGATAATTATCCTGTGTTATATATTTAAGAATTGCTTCTGCCTAATTCTTTTTCTTTCCTTGATGCTGATAGCTTACTTCTAAGACTTCTTATCATATATCAAGTTTCTATTATGTTACATTTAGTATTTTCCATCCTATTTTCTCTCTGTATTATATTCTGGATATTATGTTTACTTATTCTGCCTTTTAAGCATAATTCTCTTTTTGGCTAGTCTAGTCTTCTGCAGATGATTCTATAAATACTTAATTGAAATCATTGTATTTCTCAAATTCCAAATTTTCTTGTATTTAGTTTGCAGCTCTCTGGTAAAATTCTTAGAGGTATCTTTTCTATCTCCAATATACATAGCAGTAACTTAAATCTGTATCTCTAATTATTAGCTTTATTATCAGTTGGTAATTAAATTACTTATGCAGTTTCTCAAAAGGTTATATTTTCTCTTATGATTAGAGTCAGCTGGTTTACTATATTATGTATCAGAAGTATTAATTTAAACATTAAAAATGTTTTTAGATTTTCAATAATTTTATATTCTTCCAGAAATGATTTAAACCGGCCACTGGAAATCCTAGATCACCTTAATCTAATAAAAATTTGAGGCACAAGAACCTGGATATTTATCTTTGAAGAATGTGCTATTTTAGGTTTAATTATTGCTAGGATTAAGGACTTCAGCTTCCTATCCAAAGCATGTAGAATTAACAAGATCTCTTCAATTATTTCCCTGTGCCTAATTTCATGTTATGTTCAAAAATATTTTCAGCTCATTAACCTGACAGCCATCTGCTATCCATACTCAAATGCTTGTTGGGGCAAAGCAGTATCAAGTCTTGCATAAACTGTGTGCACATCCCTAACCTCAGGGATATATACTGCACAATCCTTTATTTCCATAAAAGATATCAATTGCCCATAAATATACAGAAACACACACATACATATTTAGAGATATTTGTAATGTGAAAATATTCTATTTGTTTTTAAGGGATTATTACTTTAAACCATTAGGCCACTACTTCAACCTTTCAGAATGTAGAATTTCATCATTGTATGCAAACACATTTTCTTCCACTCTCTTTTCTCTTTTTCTCTCTCTGTTACTACCCATCTAGGATATTTGATCACGATATTTTAATATACATATACACACATTTCTATCCATTTTTCTATATATTCATATGTTAAAATGAACATTTATGTAGATTGATCATAAACTGAACATTTTTTAGCTTCTTGGATGGTAATAGAAGCTTGTATTCACAGTCTCTGGGGTACTTTTCAGAATTATTCTTTTGCTTGTGTTTGGACTGAGGTTTCCTTCTAAACTCCAATTCTATCTGCTCTTGATCTTTCAGAGATTTGTCATGGTTTCTGCTTCATGGACAACATCTCGTCTTCAGAGAAACCATGGGCTTTCTATAAACATAGAATTTTTTTTCCTCTGGATCTAAGAGCTGGCTGAAACTTTAGCTCAGCATGAACCAGAACATCTCAGTGCTTAAATTTAAGTAGTTTTTTGTTTGTTTTCTTTTACTATATTCTCAGATTCTAAGGAAACTACAATATTCAAAATGTTTTAATCACTATTTTGCATTTAAAAATTGTTTTTGACAAATGGTAAGACTCCATTTAAACCAGGAATGATTTTCTCACTTTGAATAGAAGATTTAGGCATTCTGTTTTTCTAAACTATAAATTTCACAATTTGTCTACACTGAGTAAAAAGATTCATCTGTAATATTTTGTTGTCTATTTTCCATAATAACACAGCTCAATTTCCCAATCACTCAGTCCATATAAACAATAGTGTTATGCTGCACAAGCATTTTTAAGTGTGTAAGGCTTAATATATGCATCAGGTACTCTATATAACAATGTGTATAGTCCTAATGATGTAGTTCTTGGATTAACAAATTTTACTAGCAAAGAATTATTAATATTATAATGTGGCAGTTTTATTTGTTGTACCTAAAACTTTAGTTATTTTAGTTTTGACATTATTTAATAAGCACATTATTTAATTGTGCTAACAAAATGAGAACCCCTCAAAAGATTAAGACTTTCTCACAGAAAATCTTAATATATGGTGGGAGAATATGGTGTATAGTTGGTAATGCATTTCTATGGAAGGAATTTGGCGTACTAAACGGACCAGGCTGAGAATCAGTGTAGACCTGTGCTAGGTTCAAAGCTCAGACTGGATAGCCACTGCTTAGCAGCCTCTAGTTCTCCAAAAGGTCCAGACTGGTCTTGGTTGGATGAATATAATTGTGTTGTCCTGAGCTTGCCTCTGCTCATACAGGTTATGTCTTTGGGTATTGCATTTTAAAGACACTGACTATCATAAATGAGTTCCTTGGAGACCATGACCATGGAGAGTGAACATATGCTTCCTTAAATTTCTTTGTATGCCATATCGTATCAATATTCCTCATTTAAAGGAAAACTTATCTTAATCCTCAAATATTTTAAAATGCTGTTCTGTGTAAGAAAGAACTGGAGTTATTAGTTATATTGAATTGGGACTTGGCAAAGTTTTGCTGTTAAAGGACTAGATAAAACATATTTGTGTGTTGTTGTCCATACAGTTGCTGTCCCAGCTATTCAACTCCACTGTTAAAGAAAGAGGATGGATGTTTCTATGAATGTGTATGTGGATGAGCATAGCTATCATCCATTAAAATTTTATTTATAATAATAAATAAAAGCTATTTAGCTAAGGAAACGATTGTGCTGCAAAGAATACAAACCTGATATACCTATATCTGTATCTGTATTTTTATATATGTGTATTTATATATCAAGTCTGTGTGTATATGTATATGTAAGTGTATATGTAAATATACATATACACACAAACATGTAGTATGTAAATAGTAACAATTTGATTATGGTAACAAGTTATTTTTCAGAAGACACATTTTATTGATAAGACTTTAGTATTTTTGCATATTTTTCAAGGAAATAAGGCACTTTACTACACTCTGTAAAATTATAGTCTAATTACACATTTTGGTGTTTGATGCAGTTTTTTGTATAGGTGATTACAGCTACAAATTGTCTGAAAACATCCTATCTTACAGATTTTCTTCATGACTTGTTTATGTAATATATTCTTTATACATTATTTCTTTTTTTTTTAAAGAGAGAGGGACAGTGAGAGAGACAGAGAAAGGGGGAAACAACTTTATTTAGTTTTTCACATGGCCTTCGTTGCTCTAACACTCAGTTGTGTACGTGGTACTGGGGTTTGAACCCGGGTCCTCGAGCTTGCCAGGCAAGCGCCGAAACCACTGAGCCACCGCTCCAGCCCCTATACATTATTTCTTAACATGTTCTAAACCATTATTTTCCAAAAAATTCAAGAAAATTATTTTGACATTGCACTTGCAGAGATGTCAATTAAGACAGTGTTTTAGCTTGAATCAACAAATATATATGTATGAATATGTATATTATTATTTTTCCACTTAATTACATATTTGTATAGAAAGACATATTTACTGAAGTGTACTAAGCAATTTATGAAGATAGTGTGTTATATAGTAGTTTAATTGTTTTGCTTTTTTTGAAATTAAAATTATCATTTACAAAATCAATATGATGAATTGTAATTAAATCTTCTATGCTATAAATAGAGGAATTGGATTGAAATAATTTCATATGTTTATATTAGTTCTGAATGTGATATGTTATTATTATAAAATATTCCCACATATATTTCCTGAGGGAAGGAAGGTCTGCATAGCCATGCCTGTATAGCCTACTACAAAGCCTGAGTGTGCCTTAGAATACAGATCTTCTGGATGTTTATTCACAAGCTGGTAGGCTTGACAATACCACTGTTGACTGCAATGTGACAGACTGACCTTAAAAAATTAATTGGAAGTTACACTGCATTAAAGATGTGTGGATTGCTTTAATAGGTATTGTGAGACAGAGAAGCATCTATTAGCCCTCTAGCCCTGATGATTCTGTATGGATTAGTTAATGAGATGTAAACCTAGCAGCCACTTCAGAGAACCAAATGATAGCACTGATGGCAAGAGGAAACATTATTTTTCCTAGTCTTCTTCAATTTTCAAAATAAATTATCTAAATATAGACCATGTGTCTTACAGCTGTGCTAGAAATGAATATTCCTGTACATACCAACTGATTCTGCTAATATTGTTGCTCTCACTTTTACTGTCTGGCTTCATAGTTTTATCCTGAATAATAGTTTTAAAGCAAATTATTATTTAATGGATACCCTATTCAAATCCAGGCTTGCAAATGTCATACTGCTTTGTCTACTTCTTTCATTTATTGAGGTCATTGCTGTAAAAGTGCTTCTATATTAAGGAATTTATTGTAAGTTTCTGTAGATGCTTTTCAGAAAATGAAAGCATGAGTATTATCTAGATTCCAAACTGAGGACAATATTCAACCAGTAGCTCTCATGCCTCTTACTGTACCTTGCATAATTATCTACATACTTGTAATTTGATTGTTGGCTTCTTACAGATAGCATTAAGAATAGTCATTGAATTTTTACTGTTTGTAATAATGCTATTTGTGCTTTTTGGGGCTCCTAAGAATCTCTTTAAGCTTTTTCTACTCCTGGCCAATATGTTCACTTTCTGCCATGAAAGCTATTTATCATTTTAGGCAATAAATCCTAACAGTAATTTCAACAGGCATTGAGTTCCAATTCAATTATAATTGTTCCTCTGTCATTTGAATTTATTCTTGAAATTTTAAAGTAAATATTTGGGATACACAACTAAGTTTAGGATATTTATCTTTGGTTCATAAAACCAAAGTATTAGATAGAGATGCTACTATAGTTCTGTGGGTTTTCTTCTTCACACATGCTATTAGGAGAACCTAAAATCTAACTTTGTTAGCAAGTACACCCAGGGATTAAAAAATTATAACAATTCTTGGGGTTGGAGCGATGGCTCAGTGGTGACGGCTCTTGCCTGGCATATATGAGTATGTGAGTTCAAACCCCAGCACCACGTGCACAACAAAGTCTAGGAACAACAAAGGCAATATGAAAAACTAAATAAAAATGATTCTCTCACTCTCTCTCTCTCTTATCTCACTCTCCCTCTTTCTTTAAAAAAAAAATCATAACAATTCTCAAAAATTTTTCCTGTGCAGCAGTTTTTCATATCTAAACCATATAATTTGATTTGATTTAAAGTGTACATATATGCATAAGATGGAAATGTACTCTAGTGCAATAGAGTGCATTTTAGGTAACCTTAAAAACATTTACATGATGTGATAAATTGATAAAAAGACACACAAAAACTTTGCTGTTTTAAAGCACAGACCTTCTCCCTAGCTTTATAACATTTTCAGACTAGTTGAGAGGGGGATACATTTTGAATTCAGTGTGTTCAGAGTATATTGTATGTGAATGCACAACACAGGGAATCTGATTGGTTAGCAGAGCATAGATGTTCCGAGCAATAGAAACATGGAAGTGTCTGTTTTTCTGCATAGCAGCTTCATGTGTATTTATTTGGAAATATTTTTTAACATTCTGATCTTTGGAGCTAAATTAAATTTGTTTAGGTAGCAAGTCTTTCTCTAGGCATCAGAATACACAGACTCAATTCTCTTGATTGTATAGAATATATCAAAATTATAAAATGTAATTAATAAGGAGATGTTACATTAATCTAGGATGGGTAGAGATTTTAAAATATTATTTGTGCACACGTGTGCATGCGTGTGAACCAAATGTAAATATGGAATGAATCTGTGTATCTGCAATGCAGAGCTTCTTTCACAGTTGCTTAAGATGTCAAACTGGCAATTCCAAAGCCTTAATTGGTTTGGAATGGGGGAAGGGAACAGAAAACAAAAGACTGCCAAATACCAGGTATCCTATGGCAGTTGCTAATCAAAGCTGCTGTCATCTGTTTCTGAAACTTGGACGCAGCTTGTTATGAATGTAGAGGAGGCCGTTCTATTTAATACAGCTCATTCGGATGTTGGGTTTTTCCTATACCTTTTTGATAGAAGAGAATCCATTTTTATAACAAATATGATAATAGTAGTTTGGTGAAGGCAATCTACATTCTGAGGCAACAACTTTCTCATAAAATAAGCAAATATTTGAATTCTTTCCATCATGCGTCTGCTTCCTCTTTTTATGGCAAATGCTTTTAAAAGGTCTTTCAACTTCTGTTTTTCTTCTTTTATATCCTGGAGGGAAGGAGAAAACAAGCTTGTATTTTTCTTTCAGCTTGGAAAGAGAAAAAATATCTCCCCCAAACAAAAATATTGACAGTCAAGAGGTCCAGAGAAGATCAGTAAGCCAGAGATGTGAAAGACATAAAGAAGACTTTTTTAGCCCAAGGGATGTAAGCAAATATATACACCACACACCACATGCTCAGTTTTCTTTTCCTGGGGGTGACATTTTTGAGGTGACTGACAGAAATTTTTGTTTTATTTTTTTCATCAGTTCTTTTTTTTTACATTATTAGTTAGTAGAATCCTTGAGGCTTTCTTGCCTATGTTAGCTATCATTGTGAAGACTGTAATAATGACACGATTATTTGAGAAATAACAAATAGAGGAACATCACAAGAAGAACTCATGAAGATGAGTTGTCTCTGTCTTGCATAAAGAACACATTTTTGCAAATTAAAAATCAATGAATGTGGATACAGGTTTGATCAGTATTTGCTTGGAGTTTATTTAAAAGAAATAAACAGAAACCCAGATAGTACAAAGTACTTCAGAGACAAATGATGTGATGATTCTTTCAAAGTTGATTAAAATACACAATTAATTTATAAGTGAAAGTTACACAATTTGTAACTGCCTTCCTCTCATTTCTTGTTTTTAAATTTTTCCATATTTTATTGGTGCATTATAGTTGTACATAATGATGCAATTTGTTATCACATATTCATACATGCATACAGTATAACCATATAATTTAGCCAACATCCCTCCAAAACACCTCCCCCCTCCCTCACCTCCTCACCCCTTGGCCTTTGGTCATTGGTCCCTTTCTTCTACTGATCTCCTTTTGATTTTCTTTTTCTTTTACTTTTCCACTTTTTATTGATTTGTGGGAACTATTTAGTATCTTAGAAATAAATTTTTAAAATTATAGGCAATGATTAAAAGGAAATAAGGCCTGATCTCCTGTAGAGAGTAAGAAATTAAGCATCCTTCTCCCATGATTTTTATACCTATTTGGTAATAGAGTGTAAGTCTCTTAGAGGAGAAACACTATTAGTTCAATTTCTACTCATTTATTGAGGTCTCCCAAAAAGTTGGTATATTCAGGCACTGGAAATACAAACACAAAAAATGATCAAAATTTTTGTCTTACAGTATACTAAGAAAGAAATACAAGCAGGTGTGGAAAACTCAATGAGGTATAGTATACCATGTGGACACAGATAACTTGTTTTTCTTCTGTCATATGGCTTGAAATGAGATAGCAGTGAATAAACTTTAGATATACATAATCAATGTGAAAGAAACAGGCCCTTATAAGTAAGAACTGCTTTCTTTTTCTTGACACTTGTTTATCAATATGATTATTATATTATTTTATGAAATATCTGGGCTTGAGGCATTATTAATGACAAATACAGGCAATAAAATTGGGGCTGGAGCTGTGGCTCAGCAGTTCTGGCTCTTGCCAAGTTCAAACCCCAGCACCAGGTACACAATAAAGTCTCAGAACAATGAAACTCACATGAAAAACTAAGTAAAATTGATTCTCTCTCTCACGGCCTCTTTCTTTTTTTTTAAAGCAAAAAAATTTGTGGAACTCAGCAATAGTCAGTAGATGGGGAGAAGAATGTTTTGACAAGTTTATAAACTGAACAAGAAAGATAAAAATGCTGATGACTGGGGCTGGAGCGGTGGCTCAGCGGGTTCGGCGCTTGCCTGGCAAGCCCGAGGACCTGGGTTCAAACCCCAGCACCACGAACGTAACTAAGTGTTGGAGCAACGAAGGCCATGTGAAAAACTCAATAAAGTTGTTTCTCTCTTTAAAAAAAAAAAATTCTGATGACTGGAGAGAAAAACCACTAATTATAATAACTATCGCACATCTCTGTCTGCCTTAAAATACTTTAGTGTTATTTGCAGAACTTTCATTTACATTTTATATCTGTATCAGTAGAATTATTGACTAACTTGATGATTTATCACTGACTTTCAAAATCGTGAAGAACATTTACATTAGATTTTAACCAGAAGAGAAATCAAGGCATAAATTGCCTTAAAAACTTTTTTAATGAATAAAACTCGGCTTACAAGCCTTTTCTAAATGACACATCAGCAATAAAATTCAAGGACCAGTCATTACCCCAAATTATGAAAACTAATTATCAATATGTTTTTAAGGACATCTTAAAACAATGATAGAAAAAAAATCATTTTTTAAAAAAAATTAATATACCACTTTAATAATCACTTGCACTATAAGCAAAATAAACTTTAAACGAAGACTGCCTTGAAAAGAGTTTTATGCTGAACTATTTTGGAGTATTTTATCTTTCAAGAGCTATTATCTTCAGATTTATGTTTTTGCATTATTATAAGCACAATTTTGAAAGAATTTTATCTGCTTTCAGTGTCACCAAATATATTTATATATCATTTTAATAGATACATAGTATTTCATCTAAAATAAAGTATATTTTATTGATAATTGATTCATTTTTCAATGGTTCAATTATTTGTATAGTTGACCACTTCATCTCCTAACAGATAAACAGATTCCATATGGTCTGTATCTACTGATCAAATTTAGAAACTAAAAATTTCTCTTGCTAAAATTCAGGTAAGACTTATATTGAGAGTTGATGTCAGAGGAACAACAAATACAAAGCAAAATGGAGTAGACGAGTATATGGATTGAGGTGCAATGAAAATATACTACATACCACACTGGAGGATGCATGTAGCAATGGGTCCAAATCCATAGAATGTGCAGCACAGAGTGAACTCTAATGTACACTGTGGGCTTGGGGATTATGACAAATCAATGTAACAAATATACCATTTTGATATTAATCAGCAGGACCAGATACATATATTGGGACCGGTTGTATATGATGTATTTCTGTACCTTCCTATAAATTATTCTGTAAAGAGAAAAATAGCCTTAAAATAGTGACAAGAAAAAGAAGAAGGTGGAATTGTCACTGCCATATGATCACTCCATACCACATTGGTTGATATAGGAAAGGAGATTAATGAAGAATAATGATTGCATGCCTACTTCATGCTAGGTATTTGATATACTTCTTTTCATTGAAACTTCTCAACAATCCAATGATACAAATGTTAGTTACCCTTGATTTGTGACTGAAGAATCTGAAACTCAAAGAATCTTGATACCCAATCTATCTGATTCCAAAGCTTGGGATGTTGGGGACCAGGGCCTCTAACAAGATACTAGACTGCCTGTCTTCAAGGCAGAGCAGAAAGAGTCAGTGCTTTCTGGACAGGTTTCCATTTTGGGCTGCTGGTTTATATTGACATCATAAATCCTGGGATGGAAGTAATTTTGAAAGGTCACCTAATCCATTCACCTGCCTTAAACTTTCCTGACAGACGAGTAGCTACCTTAATTCTCTACCCCTTCAAAAGAAAGTACAGCTTCTCTCTGTCCCTTATTCCTGGATTTAACAACCCCCAGTGCAGGAAATCTCATCTTTTTTATAGCATAAATCCCACTCAATGCTATTTAAGCTTGTTGCCTTTTGCTGGGCTTCTTGAAAGCAAGCAGTGATGTCTAAATAAAAATTTCCTGTACTTAAACACATAGAAAAAAATGTCTCTTGTTCAAAATATATAAATCACATCTTTTTAACTTTAATCTTTTTAAATTTTTCCATGACATAGTTGCCATTTCAGTTTCTTCTCATCATCGTAGTTCCTTTTCTGTCACTTTTTAAAAAATTAATTATTTCAGATCAGGGAACTTCAGAGGGGTTGACTTTGATTTTTCTGTCTTTGTTAAGAGACATATGTTTAAATCGTTCCCCAGAGATCATGGTTGCCCTGTGTTCTTCATAAAAAATGTTTCCCGTGTTGTGATTCTGTCCTAACGACTTGCTTTCTTTTAACCCCACTTAATTAATTGAGTATGAATGCTATGCTATCAAGCCTTGATTGGTAAGGAAGCCCTCCAATGCAAATGCTTCCTAGTTGGATATTTCTAGGTAGTGATATCTTTGGAAAGTCTTCTTTTCCTTAATCTCAGCTTGTCATTGCTCCCTTTTGATTCACATTGTGCATCTCTTAAAGCTTCATTTTTATTCATTGTTTTCATTTTAATTTAAATAGGATTAATGCAGTGAAAAGTTCTCTTTAAATATTAAGTTAATAAACTGGAAATCATGGCTCCCCACATAAGGTGTCCCTAGACCTCTTTTCTGAATATTTACTTCCATATTTAGGCCTACTTTTTGCCAAGTTATTGATACAACATTCACATGACTAGGAACTCTAAATATGATTTATCTTCTTTGTGTTTTCCTTTGAAAACAGTACATATCATCTTTTCAATTGATTCAACAGCTGTAGATCTTCTAGAGGTCACATTGCAAGATAGCAGTCATCATCAATCATGGCTTTAATTAAAAGTAGAATTATAGCTAAATAAATGTTCTCTACTCATAATTTCTCAGACATTTTCACCTCTGTCTTTTTTATTTTAAAATACAATAAAATAATAATTCTTATCACATATTTTAATTTTATATTCTTAGTACTAGACCTGCTTAGTACTATATAATAAACAGCTATAAATATTAAAATATAAATGGTGTTTCCCCTGTTGCCAGAGTCACCTTGTTTATGTGTACCATATACACCACTGTAATGAACAGGATTTTCTGAGCGTATATCCACAAGTTTGCTTCTTGATTTTTATATCCAAAAATGAGATGCTTGTACCCTTGACTTTATATGGTTTCTTATAAAACAAGCAAAACCCCAAACTTCCATGTACTCTTTAAAAAATGTAGGAAAATGTTAAGTATTATGTAGAAAGATAAAAATACAATAAGGATCTATTTAAGTGTTCAGGATACTAAAAAAATAACTATGGGAAATTAACTGAGGTTAGCATTATTGGTTTAACATTTCCACTTTTCCATGTAGCCATGTACACAAATCTGAAAAAGCATACTATAAATCCTATAAATCTATACTTTCTTGGAATCCTAGACAATTTGATGGTCACAAGTCGAACTTCTTAAGAGACCCCATAGATCCCAGAAAAACAAAAATATTCAGCAGGTGGTCTTATTTTTTTCAATTTTTAAAAAGAGAGTAGGTCTGTGAGAGAGAGAGAATTAATTTTTTATTGAGTTATTCACATGGCTTTCATTGCTCTGACATTTAGTTGTGTACATGGATGCTGGGGTTTGAATCCCTGTACTCGAACATGCTGGGCAAGTGCTGTATCTGGTGAGCCACTGCTCTAGTCCCTATTTTTTGATTTTTTACAATTGAATTATTTTTCTTTTATTTTTTCAAAACTCAAGCATTTATAATATTCGGGAAATTTTCACTCCAAGTGCATTACAAAAAAATTCAAATCCTTGAAAACACTACTGAAAATAGTTACTTTGTGAAAAGCAATAGAGTTAAGAAGCCTATCAACTTGATCAATATCCAGTACTCCACCTAGAACACTCATAATAATTTCTAAGAGAAATATAATCCACGATGTTACAGATTGCCTTTAAATATTAGTTTATATTTATTCTACAAATATGTTAGTTTTAAAACTGGATATTTAGTTAAATATTTGAGAAGTGTGAAATAATTTGAGGTCTATATAAAATGTATCATGAGTTTAAACAATGTTTATGACTAACTGAGATTTTTATAATCTAAAACATCTTATGAAATCCATTTTGGGAGCCTGGAGCAGTGGCTCAGTAGTTTGGAGTGCTTGCCTGGCATGTGCAAGGACCCACGTTAAAGCCCAGCACTACATACAGAGATAAGTGTTGAAAAAATAAAAGCCAGGTAGAAAACAAAAATCAATTCTCTCTTTCTCTTTCTCACCCTCTTTTTAGAAAGAAACAAAATCCATTTTGGCCTGAATAAACCTGTTAATTTTCAAATACATTAAATTACATTTTAAAAGATATTTTTCTAGATCATTTTTTAAAACTTTTTTTTAAAGAGAGAGATAGTGAGAAAGAGAGAAATAATTTTTATTTAGTTTTTCATGTGGCCTTCATTACTTCGAGATTTTGTTGTTCATGGTGCTGGGGTTTGAATTTGCCTACCCACACATGCCGGGAAAGGAAGGTAACCACTAAGCCACTGCTCCAGTTCTGTAAACCATTTTTTAAAAAGCATAATTATGTGTTAAAATACAATACTTATCTAAACAAATCATGTTTTATGTAAAGTAATACAGGAATTCTAAAGACAGTTAAGAGCAGAGCAATAGCTCTATAAAGCAATCCTACAAAATGTTTATACAGATATTTGAAAGTCCGTATTATATCTACATTTTTAAGCTTTTGCTATATCTTTATGTTAACAATAGTTAATTTCACTTTATGCTTTTAGTTTAGTGATAGTTTGCCCAGTCTACAAAACCTACTATAAAGAAGAAAATATAAGGAATGAGAGATGCTAAAACATTGTAGACATTTATTTATATAACAATAATAGATTTAGATTATTTTGTATACCTTAAACATCTACAGAAGAATAGTATGTACTCTGACATTATTGTAACGAATACATTGATTGGAATCAATAGATTGTTAATAGCTTTGCTTGCCAATGGTTTCCTTAGAAACATTCAAAATAGCACATTATTTTGTATTGGTAGGACAAATTCATTATAATTTTGTCTTCGATGTAACTGCTTGTATAATTTTTGTGTGGATTTTCTTTATCTGTTACCACACTTCACTTACATACACAGAAGCACTTCATATTTCCAAATTTTTAATTATTCTTGTCAGTTTTGGTTTCCTATTTTATATACACAGCTTAATTTTAAATCAAATACCACTACATTATTGAAGCTATTTAATTTTTTTCAAGTCATAAGATGTAGTAAATGAAAATTCAATGTTTCAAATATATTTATGCTATGATTATGAGCATTAATTAATGATAGTAACAGAGTCATTGAAGCTAGGTGACTAGTTTTTTTCATTGTTGGAGTTTGTCCCTAGGGCCTTGTGTGTACTAGAAATATGTTCTACCATTGAATTATACCCACAATGCTAGATGACTTTTTGAGCATCATCAAAGTTTAGATGATAAAAACATCTAAAGAATAAGACTACTGCTTGTTACACTAAAACTCATTTGAAGGGAAACAGTTACACATGTGGAGTTAGTACTGATGGATGAGTGCTCTGGAAAAGCAGAGCAAATGGAAAATCAACAAGCACCCCTTCCAAATAAGATTTTCACCTCCAACTTTGGAGACCAAGCTGGTGCCATATAAGGAAACAGGCCACACAACGCAGAAAATGTGATTATGACATTTCTCATTGAATCAAAGTAACACAAATACTGTATTTACCTCATTTCACCTTGCAGAATCAATGACTCATATGAGAAGAATAAGTCTCATATGCTTTTCTTACATGAAAAATAGAACATAGGATGCAGTATTTACACCAAAAGAAAAATAATAAAGTGGGTTTTGATCAACAATTTCAAAAATGTTGCTTTTCTTAGTTTGCTTAGGAAATCGCTATAAAAATTAGACAAGGAAATAGCTTGCAAAAACCGACAGGCAATTTATTGTCTTAATCTATAATATAATTGTTTACATCAGGCTGATAGAACTAAAACATTCCTCTGAATTGTTCCATACTTAAAATTTATATAGGAAACAATTATTCTGAGATTTTGCTTTACTTTGCAATCCTAAACATAAATTGTGTAATCCTCTGTGGTTTCAAACCATCTTGATTTGGGTCTATAGGATAAGGGAGAACTTTTAAGGTAGATGTTTAATCATGCTCATAATAACATATTTTAAAAGTATTTTTATCTCAGAACTGAATTCAATTCACATTTTCTTGGAATTCATGTTCTCCATACCCCATATTCATCATTTTCCTATAACTTGATATTTATACTGAGCATAGGTTTCTGTTTCCCTGAATATAGAGAAAAAAACTATAACAAGTAAGAGGCTTTCAGTGGAATGTAAATCAATACTTTGGCAAAAATATAACCTGTTACGTTCTTATCCAAACCCCAGGCTAATAGCACTTCAATATTTCAAACATTAAGTAAATCTTCTATAACAAAACCTTACTTTGGAAACCAAACATGTGTCTGGTTTTGATTTGTTATTCCCATATAAGTGTAGAACATAAACCACTTCCAACTGCCTTGGCTTTACCACAAGCATGCCTTCGCTAGTCTGTGAGCATAAAATGTGAAACAGACTCATTTCATAAAAGAGGAAATCCAGCTGGAAAAAAAAAAAAAAGATTCCATGGCTTGGAACCTTCACCTCCCACTTTCCCCCTAAAGGATGTCTCAAACCTCCCTTTTCTCCATCCCTCCCTCTCTCTCTCCTTCCCTCTTTCTGTCATTTTATTCTTGTTTTCCTTGTAATGAGTGTGCATTGCATTTAAACATCACTCCTATTAAATACATTTTCTTGGATTATATTAAAACTGAATCCAGTTTGCAGAACATGGGGTTACAAAATTATTACTTACGCTTCATTCAAAACAGGTCCCATTCAGCAATAGTTCTTTGAATTAATGAGATTTATTAGTAATTACTGGCAGGATTATTTTGCCTATTTAAATAAATCTTTGAACCTTTTAATTTAATTTAATTTAATTTAATCTAGAACCTCTCAATCACCATGGCAATACTACATTAGTTGCTCTCTTTTCTGATTTAATTGAGTTACATTTATGCTGTGTGGCTAAAATTTAATCAGAATCTTTATTCACTAAATCCACTTGTTTTGATGTGCTGAATTCTCTGCTAGAGTATGTATGCCAAATGTGTCAGTGTGGTCACATGGGGTTTAGAGTAAGACATTGCAATGGACTGGCAGGAAACCTGTACCTGACCATAAGACTTTGAGCAAGTCATTGCATTCTTAGGTATCTGAGTATGTGGAAAATGTTGCAATTTTATTTTTATGTCAACAAAACATCTAAATTTTAGACAGAAACCAACTAATATTATTTGTGTAGACATCTAACAGCATAACCAGATATATTTAGTTTACAAAAATGTTTCTGGTATTTTCATTGAGCCCGTATAGGCAGCATCCATGCAATTTCTATGCAACCCATTATATTTTTTTAGATGTCATTTAAGTCAGCTTTTCACTGCTGTGACCCAAGAACCAAGAACAATTTTAGGAGGAAAAGGTTTCTTTAGGGGCTCACAGTTTCAGAGGCCCCAGTCGATGGAAGGCTGGCTCCTTTCTTTGGGGTTCTAGGTGAGACTGTACATTATGGAGAGAGGCATGGTTCCAGAGAGATAAGCAGCCAAAGGTGTCACATGGGGAAGCAAAGCAGAGATACTCCATGCCAGACACAATATATATGCCCCAAAGGCATGCTCCTAATTTCCCAGCTCCTCCAGCCACAACCTACTGGCCTAGAGTTCCAGTTAATCCCTGTGAGGGAATTAACACACTAATTGACTTAAAGCCTTTATATCCCAATCATCTCACATCAGTTTTCCTGAACTGTAACTTGCAAGGTTTGCGGGGACACCTCACCTTCAAACTGTAACAAATGGATTCAGTCAGTATAATTTCTATATATATATTTTACAGCAATGTTCTGTACCCCAAACACAGAAATACTAATAGAATTTTCTCTTAGAAGCTATTTAATACCATGCAAGTTCATGAGGACATACTGAGGGGAACACCCTTTTTCTTGATAAGTTTACAGGCTTTGGATGTCACATTAAAAAAAAAGATTCCGATGAAAATTTTCACAGGAGTTTTATTATTCAGAAGAAAAAAAAACATAACTTTCTATGAAGAATAACTTCTCACTTGAAATTTTATAAAAGCATACAAAAATAATAAAATCCTAAAATCATGTAAATTCTCTTAGAAATTATGTAATGCAAAGGTAAATCATTTTGATTGGTTTCCATTTTTATTTAAAATTGAGATGTTTTACAACTTTCTATTGATAAATTATATTTAAGACAGTATTTTTATCTTCATCTCTCTACATGTCAACATGTAAGCATGAAGAGCACCCGTGGCTACTGCCATTTCTTTTAGTGTTCACCTGTTCTTGAAACTGCAGGAGAGAAGGAGGTCAACACAAATACCACAGTGTACTTCCCATCCGTACACACTGATTGGTTTCTTTCTCTGAAGCACTAAACTATAGCCTACTTGATTGGCAAAGTAGGACTGCCTCACTGTGTGTTCATGCTTGCTGTTCACTTTGTGTTTTCGTTTTATGTGATTAAGCTCCATTATGAGGATTTTCAGGTCACCCACAGTTAAATGTTATTCTAGTTGATGGGCACTTTGATCAGCTTGTCTCACAATTTTTCTTTGAAAATTGCATGTTCTCTTTCAAAAGATTTCTCAGCAAAAATGGGTTTAAATTAAGTCCTCAAAGAAAAAAATAATGCACAAGAGCCAATTAATGCATTTACTGACATGGCTCCTGCTTCCTCTTCCTTCTTTCATCCTGACCTATGCAGTTAATTTAGAGGACATGTATTTCTTATGTGACTAAAGGGGGAAAAGAGAGTGAGGAATGCATTAATCTCAGACTGCCCCTGCATTGGTCTCAGAAATTATCTTCAGTAGGATTCAGTAAAGTGAGAAAACCATACCCCATATTACAGTATTATCATTGCTGAAACACATGAACTTTATTGTGTAATTTATTGATTGGTTAAGATATACATTTGCCATTAATTTGGCTATGAGTGAAATATATGCTGACCACAAAATTTGCATATTTAGATTCATAATAAGGATATTTTGAGAAGAAAAATCTCCCAAATTTAGATACATAAATGTGTATAACTTATATTACAGGCTTATGTTATTGGATAACATTAGTATTTTGCAGTTTTCTGAATTAATTTAAAACATATGTGTATAATAAAGTAGATCACCAGTATTATACTGCATGAACACTTCATTTTAAATTTATCATTAAGCAACCATGTTCAAACTATGATGTTTTAATGTTATTTTTATCATTCAGAGATTTTCATTTTTCTCTGCTCTTAGCAAAAGTGATCTGATAATATTTATTCCCCTTAATCCTACATGCAGGTACATGTGAGTCCTTAGAATTATAATTACATGCATTCTTCTTGTTATTCTCTTTTAATATGTCATCATTATACTATAAAAAATAGCTCAAATCATCAAATGCCTGAAAGACAATGCTATTCTTTCAATAAGTTTCTGATATATAATTCACTTAAAACACATTTGTAATGAATTCTACACCTGCACAGCAAAAAGACATTTTAAGTATCTGGGTATCCAGGGTATTTCAAGTCTGGAGATTATAACACAGCAATTAAAGCAAGGTTTGTGGTAGCATTCTCATTACTTGAACTGAACTCTATCTCCTTAAATTGACAGAAAATGTTTAAGTCTAGACATTTAAGGAACATTTGCATTAATGAAAGGGAAACCATACAGTGGGTCATATTACTTTCAAAAAGATTAAAGACTGTGTAATGTTAGAGAGACTTGGGGAACTTCCTTATTACAGAAAAGAAGGTGGGAGACTCTTCTGTAGAGCTTTCAAATTACCGTGCAGTGTTAAGCTGGCATGTGAGAGAAGAGATTAACTGCTGGGGCTGACAGCACGAAACTGCCAGAATAGTAACCGTGCTATTTTCTGGTCCTGGCACTGCTCATCAGTGCTGAATTGTAAGTCATAACATCCTTAGGGAGACAAGGGATTACAAAATTTGAAAATTACGATACTGGGAAAAAAATACTAAGCAACTGATTTTGATACTGTACACATAAAGAAAAAATCAATATCTTTCTAAATTGCTGGTTCCCAGAAACAGGCTTTTCATTAATGTGACTAGATATTAACACACACCTCAATACGTGATAGCCAGTTCAAAACTCCAATGCTCATCTGGTAAAAGTGCATCTTACAGCATTTGCTTAAGAGCCTAAAACCAAATTAAGAACAAAAGTGATAAATTGTATAACACTTTATAATATTTCCACTCTGGATAACTAATTTGAGCCTCTTGGGCCAGACATCTTGGTGCATGCCTACAATGCCAGCTATTTTGGAGGCTGAAGCAGGAGGAAGGTGAATTCAATCATTCTTAGCAACTTGGCAAGGCCTGAAACAGCTCAGTGAGACACTGTTTCAAACTGAAATTTAAAAAAAAAGAAAGAAAGAAAAGAAAGGAGTGAGGGTGTGACTCAGTGGTTGAGTGCCCGTTGGTACAAAACAAAACCAAAAATAATTACTTGTTGGTAGTTAAGTCAAAATCATAATTGTCTCCATTTATTATTACGAAGACCTTGAGGTTTTTAGCTACTGAATGTCGTACCTCAGGCTCTTAAAAAAGTTTGAAAACATGTCTCAAATATAAGTCTTCTTACTTCCATTATAAGCTCTTCTCCATATATTGTCCTACAACCTGATCAGACTCAAATGAAATGACCTATACACATCTAAGGCGAGACATAATCATTATTTAAAGGTTGCATTCATGCACAGATAAGTATAAAGGTTACTCTATTATGTTCAATTTTTGTGGTTCTTCTTTATTCTTTATTTTATTTTTTAAAGAGAGAGAGACAGTGAGAAAGAATCAATTTTATTTAGTTTTTCACATGGCTTTTGTTGCTCTGAGACTTCTTTGTGTATGTGGTGCTGGGGTTCGAACTTGCACCCTAGCACATGCCAGCAAGCAGCAGAACCGCTGAGCTACCACTCCAGCCCCCTTCTTTGTTCTTTAAATGGAAATATTCTTCATAAATTAAAGATATCATCAAGATCAGGCTAAGTTAAACATCAATTATTAGATTTCGGTTTTAAAATGAACTAATTCTTAATTAACATTACTATTAATCTAGTTAACATTATTCACTAAGAGAACCAAGAACATCAATGAAAATAAGATAAGTATTTACAGAATCAAAAGAAACTAATCTCATGAAGCAAGCAGTTGTTGGAATCTGAGAGGACATTTCAGAAAACATAATGCTAGATACTGTGGCTTGATGAAAACAGCAAATATCAGTATCAGAGTTTCTGTTCCACAGGAGAGGGAAGACATGACAAAAGACATGCGGCTCCAGCACTGATAATGAGACTCTGTATTACTTTTCAACATGTAGCTGGAGTATCTATATGAATATCAGAGAAGCTAGAGTTTAAAATACAATGAATACTGGTGGTAGAAATCACCATTGCAATGAGATAAAGGAGTCAGTTTACCAAGAACGTGCAGCGGTTCTAAAGGTGGATGTACTGAAACAGAGAGCTTCAAAATACGTGGAAGAAAATGTGATAAAACTGAAAGAAAGAAATAAAGATGCTAAAATGATAGCTGGAGACTTGAATACTGCTCTCTCAACACGTGGACAAGAAATGAATAAAGTTATAGGGGAATTGGCCAGCACTATCTGCCTACTAGGTCTAATTAATTTTTATTGAAAATGTCAATCAACAACAGTCAAAGTTATATTTTTAAAAATAAAATTGTAGTATAGTTATATCATATACAGCCCACAAAATAAAACTCAATAAATTTAAAAAATTAAAAATTATTCAGAGCAAATCCACAAATTATTACAGAGTTGAACTAGAAGTAAAAGCAGAACATTTTGGAAATTCTCAATTACTGGGAAATTAAATAATTGTAATAAATATCCTATCACTAAATGAAACTATAAAATTAATAAAAACAATTTAAAATATTTTGAATTGTATTTAGAAAAGAAGTGATCACTTCAAAATTTGTGAAGAACTGCTTACAGTGGAATTCATAACATCAAATGCTTATATAAGAAAACAAGAAAATTTCAAACTTGTAATGTAAAACTCTACATTATGAAGTTAGATAGCAAGAAGAGTTGAATACCAAAGCAAGGAAACAGAGGAAAATAATAACAGTAAGAGAAAATATTAATGAAATTAAAAACACAAGAGTATGAAGAAAATCAATGACACAGATTATTGCTCCTTTGAACATATCAATAAATTTATTAAACTTTGTTAATACTGACACATTCATAAGTGTAAGAATGAATAGGACATATCCTCACTGAATCCCACAGACATGAAAAATAATAAGACAATATCACAAGGAACTTCAGGTTCATAAATATGAAAAACTAGACAAAATCAATTCTCTTAAAGATAAAAGCTAACAAGACATCCTAGAAAAATACAATCTTAATAGACTTAATTTCTATAATATATGTGAAATTTATTGTTTAAAATTTTCCCAAATAGAAAAATACAGGCCAAGGTTATTTCACTGGTTTATTCTATCACACAGTAAGTAAAGAAAGAAAAATAAAATTCTACACCATCTGTCCAGAAAATAAGAAAGGACAGAATACTTCAAATATCATGTTATGAAGGCAGCCTTACTCTTAAAAAGAAAAACTTAAAATGAAAAATGATATGACAGAAAAAAACCCTATAGACCAAATTTTCTCATGATCACATGTACAAAAGCACTAATGAAATATTATTAAACCACATCCATATCCATCAATATACAAAAATCATAATACACTGTAGCCAACTCTGAAGTGCCTTAGGAATGCAAGGCTGGTTCAGCAAATGAAAACCAACAAAAAATTTGCCATATTAATTGACCAAAGAAGAAAGAATTTATTATCTATATATATGCATTAAGAACATTTGTCAAAATTGAATATTTTGTGATAAGTATCTAAACAACTTAAAACAAAAACTAAAACAAAAACTAGACATCTTGCGCTTGATGAAATGCATATACAATGCACTCACAGATCACATCATACTTAGTTATAAAAATCTGAATATTACTCTCTCTTTGACATAGGAAACAAAAACAAGATTTGTTATCATTGAACTCTACCCTGCTAGAAATTTACCTGGTGCAATAAGGAAAGAGAAATAAAACAATGAATAGATTTCTTTTAAAGGAAGTATTAAAGCTGCCTTTTTTTAGATTCCAAAAACTCTAATGGTGTCGGGGGAAGAACTCCTTGAAATAGGTAATTTGTCCAGGATACAAGTTTATATAATGAAAGGTAAGTTTATTAAAATCTGTTATTGCTTATATAAAATCAATGGAAAATTGATACACAAAGGAAAAACAACGCCACTCAAAAAGTATCCAAAAATGAAATACTTTAGCATGTATCTAGTAGGTTGAGAACTACAGAATGCTAATAAAATGAATCAAAGACTAAAATAAAAAAATAGAAAAACTCTTGCCCGTTTTTTCTTTTGGTGTTACTTTTTTTTCAGTTGCTTGTGTATTCTGGATGTTAATCTCCTGTCTGAGGAACAGGTGGAAAACATTTTCTGCCATTCTGCAGCCTCTGTCTCTTTTCATGTTCTTATTTACCTTGTGGTTCAGAAGTTTTTAAATTTGATGCCATCCCACTTATTGATACCTGGTTTTATTTCTTGTATTTTAGGGGTCTTAATTAAGGAAGTCAGTGCCTGTGCCAGTATAAGGACAGGTTGAGCCTACATGTTCTTCTGGCAGTTGCTGAACTTCTAATTCCTAGCTCTTTGATCTACTTTGAGTTTACTTTTACTCAGGGTGAGAATTATCAATTTCCATTTTATTACTTATGGATATTCAGTTTTGGTAGCACCAATTATTAAAAAGACTATGTTTTCTCCAACATATGTTTTTTGGCACCTCTGTTGAGGATCAGATAACAGGTGTTTGTTAGTCTTCTATTTCATGTCGATCTTTCAATGTGCCAATGCCACGTTGTTTTTTTACTATGGCTGTGTAGTATAATTTGAGGTCTGCTATTGTGATGTGTCCAGCATTGCTCTTTTTGCTCAAGATTGCTTTGGTATTCTGGCTGTGTTTTCTAGTTCTGTGAAGAGTGCCAATAGTATTTTGAAAGGGTTGCATGGGATGTGTATAACACTTTTAGTAGTATGGCCATTTTTACAGTATTAATTCTGCTTATCCAAGAACCAAGAACATGGTGAGTCTTTCTGTATTCTAAAGTCTTCTTCAATATCTTTCAAAGTAGAGGTAGGTTTTTCACCTCCTTGGTTAGGTGTAATTCCAAGAGGTTTTTTTTTTTTTTCTGTTTTTAGGCACTGTGAAGGGGGATAGTTTTCCTAACTTCTGCTTCAGAAGATCCATTATTGGAGTATAGGAAGGTGATTGATTTATATATGTTGATCACATATCCTGCTACTTTGTTAAATTTGTTTAACAGCTCTAGAAGTCTTCTAGAAGAAATTTTTGGGTTTTCTAAATCTAAGATCATGTCATCAGCAAACAGGTAATTTAACCTCTTATTTTCTATCTCTATTCTTTTGATTTTATTCTCTTGACAGCTTACTCTGGCTAGTTTCAAGGACTCTGTTGAATAGAAGTGGAGAGAATGTGCATCCTTGTATTTCCCTTTTTCAGAGAAAAAGCTCCCAATTTTTCTCTGTTCAGCATTGGGTTTTTCATATATAGCTTTTACAGTGTTGAGGTAAATTCCTTCTGTCCTTATTTCTCTAATATTTTAAGCACAAATAAGTGCTGGACTTAAATGCTTTTTTTTGCATTAAGAAATGCAAATGACCAAGCACATATTGAAAAAAGTCTTCAACATTCCTAGTGATTAGGAAAATGCCAATGCAAACTACATTGAGATTTCATCAGCGTAGTCAGAATCAAAATTATCAAGAATTATAAACAATAAATGCTGGTGGGGACATGGGAGATAAGATACACTCACATATTGTTTATGGAAATACAAATTTGTATAACCACTCTGGAAAGAAGTATAGGGATTCCTCAAGAAACTAAGAATGGAATCACCATATGACCCAACTGTCCCATTCTTGTTAATAATCAAAAGATATAAACTCAATAAACTATAGGGATGTAGCCACATAGATATTTATAGCAGTAAAATTCACAGTAGTCATGTCATTGAACCAGTTGAGGTGTGATATACATTATATCCCTTTGAAATAAGCCAGACTCAGAAAGTCAAGGATCAAATTTTTTTCTCATATACAGAATTTGGGCCAAAATAAAGGAAAAGGGGGAGTGGATAAACCTATGAAAATCTGGGATCACTGGAGTAGAAGTTGGGGATTGAGGGGGAGGGAGGAGGGACAGGAAAGGGAGGAATGGTTACATGATACTGACCAAACCCTCCAATGTACAAATACAGAAACAACACAGTGAATTTCACCTTTATGTATATCCATAATGCACTAATTAAAAATAAAACTATGACCAAATAGAAGAAAGACAAGTAGATGAAAGGGAAAAGGGAAAAAGGAGGGGGGACTGGGGGAGTACTGGGGACTGAATTGGAGCAAATTGCATCCCATGCTTGTAGAACTACATAAAAATGAACCCAAATACTATTTATAACTCTGATGCACTTAAAAAGTTTTTAAAAATATGAAAAGAGATCAGTACAGTAGAGGAATTGAACCAGGGTAGAGAATACAGGAGGGAAAGGGGAAATACTGTGGAACAATATTGGCCAAAATATATTTTTATATCAAGTACCTATACAAATATTTAACAATGAATCACACTAATATGAATAATTATAATGCACCAATAGAAATATAGAAAAATAGAGAAACCGTATCCATTGATTGTGAAGTTTAATATAACTAATTGATAAATTTTCCTAAAACTCATCTTGATCTCCTAAATCTCAGAATCTCAGTACCTTAATAGAATTTTTGTATATATATATGTATATAATATACACACATATACATATATATACACATGTATGTGTGTGCACACATGCATGCGTGTATATATATATATGTTTGTGTGTTCATGTATATATATGTATATATATGACCCACCCTTGTGTGTGGGTCTTATAATTTATATAGAAAAGAATTTAAGACCAATCACTATTTTTAAAGAGAAGCAAAGAGATGAAAGACTCGTACCACCATATTTGAAGACACTATAAAGATAAATTTATCAGGATACTTGGAAGCTAAGATAAATTTTTAAGGAGTGATGTTGGAACAGGTTGTACATCCATTTGCAGGGAGTAAGAGGGAAGGAAAGAAGGATAATTATCTTGTTTGGGGGGTTCCTATATTTTTCAGTCATTCCTTCAGATGAAGTGTCTCCTCTGTCATTTTTTTGAGTCTTATGAATTCTCCTTAGAATTTTTTTAGAGTATATCTTCATTATTTCCCTCAGAACATTTCTATTAAAATTTTGTGCTTATTTTCATTCTATTGAAATATTTTCTCGAATACAGAATTTAAGCATGTATTTATTTATATAGTTTATTTATTTTCATTCATTTCTCTATGGATGATTTTCTTTGTCTTTTGGTCTCTATTTTTGGTCAATGTGAAGTCAGTCATTAACTGCATCATTTCTTCCCTGTATGTAATATGGTATTTTTTCCCCTGGGTGCTTTCAGATTTATTTCTTTTTCTGTAGTTTGCAATAATTTAATTATAATAGCCTAAGTGTGGTTATTTTTATAATTAACTTACTTGCAACTTTTATATTTTTCACCCCACTTAGAAAGTTCTGAGCCAATACTTCATTTCCCCTATCCACTATGTTTTTGTTCATTTTTGTTCCAAATATTTATTTAATACTGAGCCATGACTAGCTAGGTTTTGTTCAAATCTTTTCCAACTTCATTTCATTTGTTTTTAATTTGAAAATTTTTAATGCCATTTCCAATCTACTTTAAAACACACCAATAAAGTTTTACATTTTGATATGTATACTTTAGGTCTAAATTTTTATTTAACCTTCTTGTAATTCCTGTTTCACTGTTCCTGTCAATTTACATCATTAAGCGTGTCTATCTCAGATATTTTAAAGTTTTTGTCTGCTAATTCCATTAAGTGGGTATTTAAGGTTTTAAAGGTTTCTGGAATACTGAGGAATCTCTCTCTCTATTTCTCTCTCTCTCTCTTTCTCTCATTTTTTATTTTTTTAGGTCCTGATGATTGAACTCAGAGCCTTTCTCATGGTAAGCACATACTCTACTACACAGCTACACCCCAGCTTATTTCTTTAGAATACTTGTTTTGTTTATAATATATTACACTTTCTTTTTCTCATATATATTAATTTTATCATATTCCTCATATTGTGCATGATGCATGGTATAGATTATGAATCCTATCATTTTGCCTTGAAATGTAAATTTTCTTCTAACAAGGAGTTAAATTACTGGCTGATCATTTGAACTAATGAGGCTTGATTTATACTTTGTTGGGACTGGTTTGTAGAAAGCCAGAGGTGTTGACCAAACCCTTCTAAACTGCAAATGGTTAAATTTAAATCGTATGTTGTAGACTGTGGTCAAATCTTTGCTCATTATTTCAGCTGTTAACTGGGTGTTTTCTGGCATGTGGGTGCGAAGTGGTATTCTTTTGCTTTCCTGCATAACTCAATTGTCTGGAAAGAGGTTAAGGAGGTTTCAACCTTTGAAATCTCATTTTGTTTTTGCTACTTTTGCTTTTCTCTAGTACTTTTAAGTAGACATTTTTAAATATGTTGTCCTGAGAGTTCAATTGTCATCTACAGATCTTAAAGTATTTACTCTGCTAATTGTTTAAAGATAATATTTGTGGGATATTTATATTTAGCATTAAAGTTTTATATATTAATTTGAAATAATAAATCATACCTGAAAACTGTGTGTGCCATCATTTTAACACTTTCCCACTTGGCAAGTGTGACTGTTTCTCATGATTGAGTGTTGGTAACTACTAGTAAATAGGGACAAAATTTGCAAAAAAAAAATTATCTCCATAAAAGTTTCTCTATTAAGTGGTATTGATGGTTTGGAATTATATCCACCTTTTGGACGTTTCTCTTCTTAGAAATCTTTAATGCATTCAAACCACTGTATTTATCTAACATATAACTTGGTTGAAAAAAGAATGTTAGGGGATCAATGGTCTTGTGCATGTCATAGCATTTATTAGAAGGCTAATAGTATATACTAAACTCATTCTTGTTGTACATTTAGGTTTTTATATTTTCACTTGCTATTTTTATATTTTGAAAAAATAACTTAAAGATATAATTCACATACCTTTTAAATTCATGCGTTTAGTGTTTATTATTTTGTCTTGTTGCTTATGGTGTTAGTGTTATCTAAAGCCATTGATTAAGTCAAGGTCATACATTTACCTTTATCTTCTCTTCTGTTTTATAGTTTTAATACTTGAGATCTGAGTGCTTTGATCTTGAGTATTTGGTTCATATTCAGCTTACCTTTATATGTAATATGAACTAGGAGTATAACTTCTATTATTGTTTAGATAATTGGTATCCCCTAAACACTCGTGTGAGACAATGCAAGGTTTAGAGGTGTAATGATTGGGTTATGAGAGACTTGACCCAATCAGTGCATTAGTTTCCTGATAGAGATTAACTTCCTGGTGCCTGCAGATAGGTAGAGACTGGAGGAGATGGATAATTGCCTGGTGTGCCTTTGTTCTATATTTTGTGAGCTGAACTTAGTCTCTCTCTCCCTCTAGCTGTGATATGCTGAGCAGCTTTCATCCACCACACCCTTTCACCAAGATGTTCTGACTCACCTCAGGATCCAAAGAATGAAATCAGCCATCTATTGACTGAGACATCTGAAACTGTGAGTCCCAAAATAAACTTGTGCTACTCTATTTTTTTTCTTGTCAGGTACTTTGGTCACAGTATTCAAAAAGCTGACTAAAGGGGCTGGAGTGGTGGTTCAGTGGTTAGGGTGTTTGCCCGGCATGCATGAGGACACAGGTTCAAACCCCAGCACCACATATACAATGAAGTGTTGCAGCAAGGAAAGCCACAAGCAAAATTAAATAAAAATAATTGATTCTTTCTTTCTCTTTCTCTCTCACTGTCCCTATCTTTCTTTAAAAAATTAATTATAACAACTCTTTCCTTTTTTTTTTTTTTTTTTTTTAGAGAGAGGGACAGTGAGAGAGACAGAGAAAGACAGAAACAACTTTATTGAGTTTTTCACATGGCCTTAGTTGCTCCAACACTCAGTTGTGTACGTGGTGCTGGGGTTTGAACCCGGGTCCTCGTGCTTGCCAGGCAAGCGCTGAAACCGCTGAGCCACCGCTCCAGCCCAACAACTCTTTTCTTTGTGTATGGAGTATCCATATGTCCAATCATGATTTGTTGAAAGACTTTATCTATCCACACTAGGGAAACTAATGCAAAATGTAAAGGAAGTTTAAAATAATAATAAAAATTAATATGGGAATAATATGATTGTCATAAAAAGTTATTATGTTAATGGACTGTATTGATATCTATTCTAAGCATATCTTAATACTGTGTCTGCCAGTCATTTCCAACACTAGAGTAACAGCAACTCATATGTATAAATCAAGTGTTTCTAAACCCACACTTACTCAACTATGTGTAGATATCATTCCATATCTGTAAGTGCTAAGAAATTCTACCTCA
>PVKS010000473.1:0-194279 GCA_004027875.1 Aplodontia rufa
GAGGGACACCGGGGTTGTTTCCATAGCCTAGCAATGGTAAATTGTGCTGCAATGAACATCGATATTGCTGTGTCACTGTAATGTGCTGATTCTAAGTCCCCTGGAAAGATACCCAGGAGTGGAATAGCAGGGTCGTATGGTGGAGTCATCCCTAATTTCTTAAGGATTCTCCATACTGCTTTCCAGAGGGGCTGTACTTTAAATTCTAATAAATGTGAAATTTTACTACCTCCACTGTCATTTGAGTATTTTTAAAATGCCTTGCATCTCTTTATTTTCAAAACAAAGTAGGATATCTTGCAAAAATGTCTGTAAGCCGAACAGGAATGACTGTGGATTTGAGGAACTGTCTGTGAGGATGGAAGGATGGAAGGGGGTAAACACCTCAAAAGGTGGTACATCACACATAACACCACCATTTAAGTATGATGACCATGCTTATTTTAATAGTAATGTGGATCTTTTAGCAAGGACATGATGTTTGCCTTAGACATTAAAGTTATTTAGTTACTTAGCATACCACAATCAGGCATTCAAAGCTTAACATTCTAGCAACAAGCCAAGTTGAATTTCTCTGAAGAATTACTGTTTGAGAACTGAAAATAAATTTCTTTAATATTCTAAGAGTCATCATTGCAATTTTCTTACCTCCATCTGCAACAATGTACATAATGAATCAGATCCACTAGAGTTACTGTTTCTGGTGGGTAAGAGATCCTGAAGGTTTGTCTGAGGGCCTTCTTTTGCTCTGGGTTACATGCAAGGTTAGTAATCTTGGTGTTAAATTGGAGAAGGATTATGAGATCTCATATAGATAATTATTTAAACTGAGGATGCTCCTTAAACATTTTTTTCTGTTCCACAGTAATGAGAAATGCAAGTTAAAGCTATATGTTCTATAACTTAAGTTTATATCTCAGCTCTCCCAAAACTTTGACATAAAAAAACAAAATGAGGTGACAAGTCCAGGAATATTATTGGGATTTTTCTCACACTCTAAAAACTAGGAATCTTAAAATTTGTCTAAGTTGCATTCAATTCTCACTTATCAAACCCAGGTAGTTTAATTTCATCAATGTAAAGATGTAACATAATATCCTGTGAAAATTTCACTGTCCCTGAAAAATAAATTATCATACAAAATGTGTGAGGTGGTATGGTTTTGAATTAAAATTATGTGATTATATTGTAAGTCTTTCCAGGTGGAAGAAAAGAGTTGCTAGTCGTACATACTGTTAATGATTTTTTTTAAATATTTGACAGTCTGAAATATTTTTCTAGAGAATGTGTTGGCAAAAATTCTACATCTGCAACTGTAGATTTAACTGGAGATAATATCTGATTAAACTTAGAATAATGCAGTAATTTTCCAAGACTCAAATTCTCTTTGCATTTCCCACATAACAAAAGTTAATTAGGCATTTTGGAAAAAGCAGTAGTCTTATAATTTTCAAGTCTGTGATCTTGATATTCTGTTTATATTTATTCCATGAATGTGACATTATTTTTGGTTTACTGTCTGACTAATGAAGCAATTTCACTTTTTTGATTCCCTTATAATGGCCTTCACTACAGAGTTAAATAAATGAGGGGATGGAGCAGTGGCTCAGTGATTGGAGTGCTTGCCTGGCATGCGCAAGGACTTGGATTTGAATCCCAGCATTATATACACAACTAAGTGTCCAAGAAACTAAGGTCAGATGAAAAATGAAATAAAGTTAATTCTCTACTTCTATCTCTCACTCACTCTCTCTTTAAAAAGAAATGATGTGAAATTTGGCCATACACTGAACATATATATAATTCCAACATCTGTAAAGGAAAGCAGTGGAATTACAGAACATCTCATTCACCATGTGATAACTGATAAGTCAGGGAGATATTTCAATTATTCTTGTAGTATCAAATCTCTGCTTTGGTTTTTACACCACTGTGGTGTTTTGGATCACTGGAGATTATCATCTGTAAGAAAAGGTATCACTACACTCCTTTTTCCAGTGTTTTTCCACCATGATAGGAACTAAACTTGCCATGAAAAATTGAGTATGATTATTATGCAATCTCCACCGAGTTTGTTGTTAAAGAAGATTCAACCTTCTCTTTATGCATGTATCTGGTCTATGGAATGGCTCTGATTTCAAACTGGAGGAGGATCCAATTGTTTCTTATGCATAAAGCAATTGTGTTTACTAGTGTTACTAGTGTTTTTCCTGTCTGTTAGTGTATTAGAAAGTGTGTCCTCTAAAGGGCTAACTGCAGGATCAACAGAAACATAGGAATACATATACAATATTATATATATTATATAATTAATAATATAATATACATATAATATATAATAGTATAAATTTATGTGTGTGTAATATACACAAACATAATTTTTAAAATATTTTAGATCATTTCAAGTTGAACACATATAAATAGAATTCTCTATATTATATAATATGTAACATGTAATGTTATATATATGATATAATACATAACATATAATGTTATGTATTATATATGTTTAAAAAGAATCAACTTGTATAATTATGGAGACTAAATTTTACAACCTGCCATCTATGGGCTGGAATTCCAGGCAAATTAATAGTGCAGTCCAAAGATATGAGAGCTGGAGAGTCAATTATGTGTACTCTAATCCAGTCTGAGGACAAGAGAACAAGGGTCAGTAAAGACAGAGGAAGATCCATGGTCCACCACACTACCATGTGTTGTTGTTTGGACTAGGTGTCCCCCCAAACACCCATGTGTGATAGGAATGAGGTGGAATCTCATTGAAGTTTTGATTTGCATTTCCCTAATTGCTAGCAATGTAGAGCCTTTTCTCATATATTTAGTGACTAACAGAGTGGCAAAAATGAAAAATACAAACAATGACAGATGCTGGAGGGGTTGTGGGAAGAGAGGAACACTGTCACACTACCGGTGGGACTGTAAGTTTGTACAGCCACTCTGGAAAGCAGTGTGGAAACTCCTCAAAAAACTAGGCCTGGAACCACCCTATGACCCAGCTATCCCACTCCTGGGTATTTTCTCAAAAAGCTAGAATCTGTTGATTACAGAGATACAGCTTCATCAATGTTTTTAGCAGTTCAAATTACTATAGCTAAACTATGGAACCAATCCAGATGCCCCTCACTGGATGAATGGTTTCAAAAACTGTGGTATATAATGGAGTTCTACTCTGCTATCAGAGAGAAATGGATGGAGATGCAAAAAATTATGCTGAGTGAAATATCCCAAACTCAGAGACTCAAGGGCCGAATGTTTTCTCTCATATGTGGAAGCTAGAATACAACCAGAAACAGGCTGAAAGTTGGCTAAGCTAATAATAACCTCAACATGGGTAAATGATTACATGAGCAAGGGGAACTTTACTTATGACCCTGGGAGACTATGAGAGGAGAGTCTGGAGTGGTGGAGGGAATAGGAGGATCATCAAGGCTGCTGGAGGGTGGAAGTAGGGGGGGTTATCAACCCCCCATGGGGAAGCTTCAACTTTCATGAGAAGCCCAACTAACACAGGATAAAGTAAGTGGAAACATGGGATTGGGAGAACCCAAATGGGGGAGACCATGGTCTGGCATCAGCCTTGGATTTGGATTGCTGCATCATTATGCATGTGTTCACCATTCTATGGCAATGATTACCTCCTAATTGTAAGACTATGTTGAATAAATGAAAAAAAAGCAATAACAAGAAAAAAAAAAAACCAAGTGTGAAACAAATCAAGAATGCTCAGAGGATAAATGACTGGGTTATGAGAACCTTAACCCAAACAGTAAATTAATCCTCTGATAGGAACTAAATGAATGGTAAGTGAGGGCAGGTAGGGTGTGACTGGAGGAGCTGGGTTCAGGGCATATCTTCGTGGTATGGACATTGTATCTGGCCAGTGGAATCTCTCTCTAGACTTCCTGCCATAATGTTCTACTTCGCCTCCAGAAAAGAAAAAAGAACCAACTTTCTATGTACTGAGACCACTGAAACGTGAGCCCTCCAATTAAACTTTTGCTCATAAAATTGTTCTTATCAGGTTCTTTAGTCACAGCAGCCAGAAAGCTGACTAAAACAGAATTAGACCTAGGAGTCTAAGGAGTGAAATTTTGCTCTTAGTTTCCTCTTTCCTAGGTAGAGACAGTAGTTGCTTCCACTTGGATTTTCACATCATACTCATCATCACTTAAAAGTTGACTGAATTCTGTTTGTATTTTAGCATTTTATAGAAAAGAGAGTTTGAAATCAATGATAATGGCAATTTAACTGTGGAGATTTATTTATTTTAATTTTTAAATTGATAGGTGAAATTGCATTTATTTGTTGTAAATATTATGTTTTGAAGCATAGATCTATTTTCAAAAGGCAGTTAAGATTATGAAGTACCTCATATAGTTATCATTTTGTCAGGGAGAATAGTTACCACTCTCAGTTATTTTTTTTTTGCTTTTTTATTATTAGAGCTTTATGGTTATACATAGTGGTTGGGTTCATCCTGATAAACTCATATATGCATGAACATAAATTTTAGTTCATGGCCCTCCCTCGGCATTTTTCAAGAACACAGTATATTGTTTCTAAAATGGTTATCATGTTGTATAACACATTTCTTCAAGACATTTATTCTACCTAACTGAATGTTTGCTTCCTTTGACCAACGTATCCCCAGTACTTCCTAACAACTGAACTAGTCCCAGGTAACTACTATTCTATGCTGTCTCTATGAGATCAACCTTTTAAAATTATACAAGTGTGTAATCTTGTGTTTTGCTTTCTGCCTGCCTTATTTTACTTAATGTGTCTTTCACATTCATTCTTATTGTCATAAATAATAGCCTTTCTTTCTTTTTATTGCCAAATAGTGCATAGCTAAATAGTATATGTATATACACCACATTTATCCATTCTATTATATATGTCTATTTTTCTTTGGATGGAAGCTTCAGCTGATTTTCATCTTGGTGATTGTGAATGATGCTCTTTGAACATGGTTGTTCAAATACTCCTTCTCCAAATTGATTAATTTCCCTTGTACCTGGTAACAGTATTAATGCATCATGTGGCAGTTTTCTTTTTAATTTCTTGAGCAGCTTCTGCATCTTTTCTGTAATAGCTGTACTATTTACATTCTTACCAACTGTGTATAAGTTTTCTTCTTGTTCTACATCCTCACCAACATTTATCATTTGCTTTTCAAACATAGATATTCTAATGAGCAAGAAGTAATATCTCATCGTGGTTTTAATTTGCTTTTTCATGATGATTGGTGATCTTGAACTCATTGTTTATTTATTTATCTGTTTGTGTGTGTTTACCATTTGGACACTTACATAACTTCTTTTGAGAAATAACTCTGTGTCATTTAGGTCCTTTGATTTAAAAAAAGTTATTTCCAATCAAGCTATTTGTTGTATTTTTATTGAATTGTTTAAGTTGTTTATATACCCTTATCAGATTGTGGTTTACAAATATTTTCTACAATTCTGTCTCTCTGCCTCAGCCATACTAGGACACAGTAAAGAGTCAGACATCTGTAAGTAAGGCAGCAGACATTTGCCAGACACAAACATTCAGTTAAACCTGAATGTTTTACTTCTCAGCCTCCAGAACTGTGAGAAATGAGTATTTATTATTAAACCATGCAGTCTGTGGTAATAAAGCAAACCTAACTTCTATAAGTTGGCAAGTAATCATGTCTATCTTGTCTTGGGTGGTGCTGTGCTATCAAGAATGCTCTACTGTTTTGAGATCCAAACAATAAATAACACTGGATCATATGAAAAACAAAATAAAACAAATAAAAATCCTGTCCAGTTTTAGGTAACTTACAATGAAATAGTTCAGAAATGCTTGTCAATACCTAAGGGAATTATTTCAAATTGGTTTTCAAAGAAACAATGTTGAATCTATATCCATGTGTTAGGAAACTAGAAGATGAATGAATGCTAGTTATGTAATTGTTCAAGTCAAGATGCTCTAAAATAGAGGTTGGGATCAAAAAGAGGGAGGAAGGAAATGCATGGAGAAATACTGGAGAATGAAATATATCAAATTATGCTGTGCCATTTATTGACGTACAATAGTAAGCAGTACCGGCAGAACAATGTTTCAGGGGGAGGAAGGAGAGGAAGATGATTAAGCAAATTATGTTATGTATGTGTACAAATGTGACAGAATGAATTCCATTAGTTTGTGTATGTATAATACACCAATACAAATGAATTCAGAAAAAGACAAAGAAAAATATATTGTCAAAACTTTTCAAGAAATAAATGGAAGAACATATAAATGAAGCATTCTGATTTTGACAATGTGATTTGCTTTAACCAAAATAAGTGTTCTAGAATGCTCATAGTAGCACTATTTATAATATCTTGAACTTGAATAAAATTTACTCAAATATGCAACAATAGAATGGATATCTAGTGACGTACTTAAATGGTAGGTATCATAAAGCAAAGAAAATTAAAATCACGAGTACCTGAATGAATATGGATGAATCTCAGAAACATAGTGAGCAAAAAATTAGAATAAATAAGAAAAGAAACTAAATACTACACTATGTTTTAAGTAAAGTCTTCAATATAATATATAATATACATAATATAAAGAACCAATATATAATATAAATATATATAATATAAAGAAAAAATATATAATATATATAGAATATAAAGAACCAATGTAATATGGTTCTTTCAGTACCAATAATGTTTAAATTTGATCTGACTACTGCATGTGTGAATTTTGATGCAATCAGACTTTTTACATATATACTCACTTTTATGTAAGGATACTTTCTCAAAATGCAGTTGAAAAAAAAGTCATACTGTGTCTTCTACTAGAGTCTTTAAGAAAGTGAATTGATTGGAAAAAAAAAAGAATTTCCTTAGTAGTTTAGAGAGTTTGAAAGAAGTCAATAAATAATATCAAGCTTGATTATGTATGTCTTTCCCCAAAGTCTAATTTATACTTTGGCAATTTGAAGATATAGAAGGCTTGTTTAACTCACAGGAAACCATGAATATTTTAGTCAGTAAGGGAAGGAATAAAAGTTTTGTTATTTAAACAACAAATATATCTTTCATGAATGAGTTGTCAAGAATATGCAAATATATCTTAATGAAATATTGTTAAGGCAAAAATTATAATTATTTTATTACATAATTCCTTGGTAATAAATATTCATTTTGTTTAAAGTCTTTAAAATATTGACAATGAACTATACAGTTTAAAAAGTATCATTTCAGCTGTGTGTAGTAGCTTATGCCTATATAAACCAAGTGACTCAGGAGGCTAAGTCAGAAGGAAGGAAGATCACAAGTATGAGTTTAGCCTTAAATACTTATTAAGACACTGTCTAGAGCTGGAGAGGTGGCTCAGGGATACAGCACTTGCTGGTATGCATGAAGTCCTGGGTTAGATCCCCAGCACTGCATAAACAAATAAAAACATAAAGGAAAAACAAAACAAGAGAAGAAAACCACGAAAAAAATTGACTCTTTCTCTTAAAAAAATCTCAAGAAATAAAAGCAAGAATCAATAAGTGGTACAAAAACAAATTAAAAGATTCTGCACAGCAAAGGAAATGATTCACAGTGTGAACAGAGTGTCTGCAAAGTGGCAGAATGGGAGAAAATCGTTGCCAGTTACTCTTCCAACATGGGATTAATATCCAAATTATATAGAGAACTTATCACCAAAAACAAATCCAATAATGTGCAAAATAAATCAATCAATAATTCTCAAAAGAAGAAATAAAATGGCTAACGAATATATGAAAAAAGGTTCAACATTCTTAGAAATCAGGGAAATAAATAACAAAACTATTCTGGAATTTCTTCTCCAGTTAGAATAGAAATTAGCAAGAATACAAATAATGATAAATGCTGGTGATGATACAGGGAGATAGGTGCAATTCTACGTTGTTGATGGGACTGTAAATTACTACAACCACTCTGGAAAGCAGTTATGAAGCGTCCTTAAAAATGTAGGAATGGACCCACCATATGAACCAACTATCCCACTCCTTGGTATTTACCTAAATGAACTAAAATCAGAATAATATAGTGATAAAAACATGCTAATAGCAGCTCCATTCCCAATAGCCAACTTATCAAACCAGACCAGGTGCCTGTCAACAGATGTATGGATGAAGAAAATGTGCTATAAACACATAATGGAACTTTACTCAGCCCAAAAGAAGTAAATGGTGGCATTTGCTGGTAAATGGGTGGAAATGGACAACACCATGCTCAAAAACACAAGTCAGAAAGGAGTCATTTGGGTTCCCTCATATGTGGAAGGTAAAGCAAAATAAGGAAAAAGACTAAAGGGAAATGATCCTGTGAAGATAGAAGGAAGATCAGAAGAATAGAGGACGGGGATTAATAGGTGGGGGCAAAAAGGAGGAGCTACAGAATAAATTGATCAAATTTTGCCAAGTTAATATGTGAATATAACATAGTGTATACCATCCTGTTATATAAAGCAATAATTATATATTATATGTAACTATGTTATTTATAACTCTATCATATATAACTATAAGATGCTAATATAAACAGAGAAAATGTGACCACTATAATTTTTTTAATTAAAAAAATGAGACAGGTGATACAGCTCAGAGGTAAAGCATCTCTGGTTCAACACTCAGTACCAGGTAAAATAATGAAATACAAATAGTATCATTCTTTAGATATGAAGCTTTACAAAATGTTGCTTTACCATACTATTTTAGAAATATTTGTACCTAATGAGCTTTTCATTAGGCATTTCCAATAGCATTGTTGTAATATATATCAACAACTTGTGAGTGAGTACACTGAAAATCTTTTGATTTTTATGAATGAGAAAATTTTGAATAATCTCCTAAAAACTCAAGCCCAAAAGCACATTATCAGTTGTAAAGCATAAATGCAAGCATTTTAATGATGATACTAAAAGAAAAATACATCATACTGTTAAAAGAGATGAATTTATGTATGATTTGTATATGTAATACCAGAGGATTAAATGACATCTATCATATAATCAAGAATTTTAATTAAAATAGGAACAGTTTAAATTAAGTAACAAACCTCTTCAAGTGAGCTTGTAATAGATTCTGTGGCAAAGATACAGAATTGAAATGTCTGGTATAAATGACTGTTAATTTAAATTTAGCAGCCCCTCACTGAGAAGCCATCCTTCTCCTATTTTAGGTCAGACATCAGTACACAATTAATCCTTCACTATACACAATTATACTGTTAGAAACCACGATCTTCAGTTTCTCCCTCAAACATCACAAGCATCATTAAAACTCCCTGATAGTTTGGTGGGGTGACTGATGTAGTATTGAATTAGGTTTGGATCCAGAAAGCAAAGGGATATTGGAACCAATTAGGCTTTAGAAGTACTTCAAATCAATATTCTTTATATTTTTAACAAATGTGAAAATGTATGGTCTTGAAGAAATTAAATGGTAAGCTCAAACGGAAAATATTCAAATATCAGTATGTTCTTTTTTGACATTTTCAGTCTATCCATCCTGTCTTCTGCTGATAATATCTTCAGGGGGATCCGGATTCTCCACTCATGGATTTTGTTAAGTATTGAATATGCTGTCTTCTACTCCAATGTTTCATTTTTAATTAGCAGTCTGGAAACCATGCTCATTATAATGAATGTTATTTGCATAAACAAATACTATGTTTGGTATTTACAGATCCTTGATAATACTCAGAAATTTTATATGAATTCACACTATTATAAGAAATGTTTTCAAGCATTGCAAAAAGACAGTTAATAAGCAGCTAACAAGTCCTTTGTATTTGAATGTTATTTAATACTGATTGATTAGTCCTCCTCATTTGAATGTTTTTATAAAGCATTTTATAAAGCCTTCTTTTATATGTTTTCTTTTTGACTAAATTCTGAACTTCCTTGTTTTACCTTCATCAACATTGTTTTTGTCTTTTCCCCTTCTAGCATCCAAAAGATAGCACAAGAAAATTTGTTTGAATTATTCTTGAGTGAATTTTGAAGAATTTTATACAAAGGTATTTCCATTTAAGTAATTCTTTTGAATCACTTTTCCCATAAATTTAGATCTGACTGGCTAGGGGAGAGATGCAAACCATTTCTTTTCAAAGTTAATTGAGCTAATGTTATGCTAACATTTCTATAGAAACTGAATTAAATACCTTCGTAAGAAACATCTCTTTGAATATATGTTTGTTCAGACCAGAGAGTTGATGAGGTCAGCAAGGATGCTAAAGAAAATAAAGCCATTTGACAGTGGATGATATTTTATCTTTTTGCAGTGCAGTATGCTTGTTGGCTAGAACTATAAGGACAAATAGAGAATATATTTTAAATATTACATTAAAAAGCTGTCAAAAATGGCAGAAAGACAAAAGAAGTTTGACTGAAGTTAGATAATTTCAAGATCCCAGTATTAGCAATCAACTAGTAAAGAATATGATCAATATAGTAGTTTATGAATGTATGCTATACTCTCTTGAGTATTGGCTGAACAAGAGTACAGAACTTACAATGGAAATTACAAATATTTGCAATGAAATGATCAAATTTGTAGTATTCACCTAAATCAATTTCATATAGACTAAAAATTGATTGTTTGATCTGTATTCATTTTCTATTTCTGTGTAATGAGTTAATGCAAAGCTCAGTGTTTTTTGTTAGAAGTCCTAGCACAGCATATCTAGGTTTTCTCCAACGGGTCTCCCAAGGTTAAAGTGATGGTACTGACATGTTCTCTTCTAGGTTTACTGTGCTCTTCCAACCTCATTGATGGTGATAGCATTGGGTTTCTTGTGGTTTAAAGACTGCATTGTGTGGGGCTGGAGCGGTTGCTGGGTGTTTACAGTGCTTGCCTCCCATGTGCGAATATGTGACTTCAAACACCAGCACACGCACACAACAAAGTGTCAGAGGAATGAAAGTCACATGAAAAACTAAATGAAAACTAAATAAAAATTGCTTCTCTCTAAAAAAAAAAATACTGCATTGTGCTCTTTCTTGCTTGCTGCAGAAGCAGGCCACTCTCAGATCCTACATGATGCTTTGCATACCTGCGATGAAGCTCCCTCCTTCATAAAAGCCTACAACTGAGAAACTGTCTTACATCATATCCCTATTATGTTTTACATTTCTTTCTACAAAGAATATACTACCCTTATAATGATCATGGACTAGGTCCAAAACTTTAAGGATATCTTCTCTATCTTAGAGCAACTGATTTGATTCTGAAGTTACAACTTCAAAATCCCTGCAAAACAGCCCTGAATTTGTGTTCATTGAATATTTGGAGAAAGGGTATGTATGTAAGAAAACAGAACCTTAGAGGCCATCTTAGAATCCTGCCATTCAATTTTCACTGCAGGGAGGGGAAAACAAGAAAGAAAAGAAGTTGTAAGGGAAATTGAAAGAAAACACCCCCCAAAAGATTAATTGCTTCACAATAGACTTTGAATATAAAATAGTATCATAATAGATATAATGAAATCAAAAGTTAATATCAAATATGTTAATTAAGCCCAAAGTAGGTTCTTGAGGAAGATGTAAAATTTGAGAATTACTCATATTAGGAATTACTCAAATTAGGAATGAAAAAGGAGAAATAGTGACTGTCATTATTAGCTAAAGTTGATTTTTTCTTGAGGCTTTAGATAATTCTATAATATACGAAATTACATATAAACTAAACAAGGGGAAAGTATGAAATAAATCTAGTAAGATTTGCAGGCTATTTTTTTTTACACAGAAAACGAGAATTATAAGTCATCAAGATCATGACTTCATATAAAATATAGTCATATATATACACACAGAAATTCCTAGTATATCATAAAAATCAGAATTAAATTGACATAACACAAAGTACAAATGATATAAAAATAAATCTAGTGAAAAATGCAATATTTGTGTATAAAAAATGTCTAAATATTGTTGAAAGTATTTAAAAATGACAGATCACACAATGATAGGTTTTAAGACTTGAAATTGTGAAGAGCTACTCTCCATGATTTGATCCATGTATTCTATATAATCCTATTCAAAAAGTCAATAGATTTGTATGTGTGACAACTGACCCAGAGATTCTAAAATTTATGCAGAAATTGAATGACCCTGAGAATTTGAAACAGCAAGTTGAAGTAAGAGGAATTAGAGTACCAGGAAACAGAACTCATTAAAACATTGCTTTAGTTAAGAAAGTAATTTTTTTCCAGCTGTAATAAAATAGGTCAACAAAATGTAACATAGGATCAATTAAAAAGCATATACTTACAGAGCCTTGTTTTAGAACAAATGGAGATTTAACAGCCCATTGAGAATGAACCACCCTTCAGAGAATAGGTACGTATCAATAGCAGCTATGAGCAAAATCTTTCCATCAATTTCAAATGCCATGTTTATTTTGAAATGAAATAACACAAATTTACTGCAATAAAATATGAGTATTGTTATTAGAAAGAATTTAGACAGTGTTCAAACACACAGAAATGTACCTGAGAGAGCCATCAGTGTTGTATGTGGAAAAGGTTTATTTACTTTTTGTTGCTGTGTTTTATTTGTAAACCTTCCTATGTATATTCATTCTTTGATTGGTATTTTTCTTCTATTTGGGGATTCTTGTGATTAATGATAATATGAATATTTTTATAATAGGTATGCATGCCTGGTAGATATTCTGAAGGGGATGCATATATAAAACTTAAGTGAATAATGTTAAGGAGTATAGCAATTGCGTTGGACCAGTTTACACTCTTTCCAACAAAATATAAGACTATGTGCCCTGGGATACTAATTTTTTTCTACTTTGCACCTGTCCACATGAAAGTGCTCCAAATATTGGTTTTAAGGTTTTGTATGAATCTTAGTAGTAGAAAAAAAATCACTAATACAAAATATGCAAACAAGGAGGATGGAATATAGATAAATCTAGATATATATTTAGATGACACATATTTGTACATGAGATTGTTAATGAATGATTTTTTCCAAATAAGGATCATTTGCACTTATTATTCTGAAGTGAATCATCAGTTCTATCCCTGGTTAGAGTCAATAAAACACATGTTAGCTCACTTTGTCCCCTCCTTGTGACTTGGAGACAAGGAAGTTGGGGAAGCTGAACATGCATTACCAGTATGTGTAATACAGTGCTGACTCCCAGCTGACTCTTAGGTCACAAGTTTTATCTTCTTAACTCTAAAATTTATGGGAAAAAGAAAAAAAAATTCTCCCAAAACCAATACCCAAATGTACATTACTGTTTCTAATGATTTCTGTTTCTGATCATGAAAAGGTATAAACTCATAGTTTTTCAACTAATTCAATCATATATGGTTCTCAGATTTCACCAGCAGAAGATATTTGACACTTTCCTTGTGTCTACTATATCTTTGCCTTAAAGAAAAAAGGAAAAGAAAAAGAAAAAAAGAAACTGTGACATTGAAAGTTTTTTCCCTTTTTACTTCTATTTTGTCATATAGGATTTGCTCCAAGTCACCGCCTTCTAAAAATAAAGGAAAATCAAATTATTTTGTCAAGACCTCTCCCAACAAGATAGATAATGTATCAATAATGTTATATTCTGGATGTCAATGTCTTTTATAAAAATTATGCTACTAAAACAATTGAATGATTTCAAACAAATTTACTATGCCATTTATTTATTCTGTGGTGATTTTTGTGTGTTTCTTCTCTATATAAATTTCTTTGTGAATTTACATTTATATTGAAAAACCCTGTCAAAGTTTATGTAAACAATCAATACATCTACTTCATAAAAATTCAGTACCAAGTCCAATTATTTTAAGAATATCGTCCTCAGAGAGCTACAATATTTTCTACTACACTGCTGTTTGTTTTGATGACCAAAATCTCAATTTATCATTTCCACAATAATATCTTAAATGTAACTTCCCAATATCACATAATTTGGAGCACTTTTCAGAAAGAAGAATTTGCCTAAACTAGTAAACTCACAGGAAGTTTCATTCTAAGTTTTTTGATTCCACAGTAATGCATAGTAATGTGTGTAATAATCCTACAAGCATTCAAAAACATCTTTTAATTTGCTTTGCATTGCATATTTTACCTATCTTTATGCACATAACTATGAAGAACTTGTTGTTTGTGTATTAATATTTACCTTTGTGTTTTACATTAAAGATTATTCTTACGCATTTGATTTATTTTACATTCCTGTTTAGGGCCCAGTAATGCCTTTGGTTTTCCTACTCAATTTTATTCATGTCAGACTATTTCCAAAAATATTTGATGCAACCTACATAGCTCTGTGTAGTACACTAGTTTTATGCTCATAAACTTTTAAAAACATCTAGTAAGATAATATTTACTTGTCTATGTACCCTCCATAACTGTGTTTTTGAACTTTATCTCAAGTCTCTTACTTCCAGAAGAGAACACTTCTCAAATGATGAAACTGTTCTGGACTCACTTGCCTCCATAAATGTCTCATATGCCAGTATAAAAGTAATTTCCAGAATAGACTGAACTCTGAAGCAAATTTGTCACCCTCAATATTTTCTCCATATACCACTTTCCTTTTCTTTCATTCTACAAAATGAGAGAGAGAAAGATGGGGGAGAGGTAATTGTAATATTGGTTTCCATTACAAATTCCATCAAGGCATATATTTCTCCACCCTGTGTGTTCATGCTCAGCTGAGAATCTGTACAATATTCAGTGTGAAAAGATGATTGTTGAACAGAATTAATCCTAAATAAATAAGTAAAAATTTTGCTTCTTTTAAAGAAAGACCATTATCCAAAAAAAGCATACCTAAACTCTAATAAAATTAGTAAAAATTCTCAAAACATTTCTCTTTTATTTTCATGTTCTTCAAAATTGGAAAAAGTATTCATATCACAAACAAATTGGATTGTATTGTCTAACTACTTGCACTACCATTTGAGATTATATGTTTTATATTCTAAAATACTTGAATGTAGAATTGTCATTTCCCTGAAGTAATGGAAGTGGGAGTCGGACACCCCTCTTCTGTTTAACACACCAAGTTATCTACCAGGACCTGATACATTCGTCCTGTTTTGATGTCAATAATATGAACCTCAAACTCACAGGAAAAAAGACTCATTTTGGTTAAATAATTCCAGATACCCAAATATACTACTGAAGACACTCTAATCTTTAAACTGCTCCTATTCTCCCACACCCTCACCTGTCCCTGCTGCCAGTGAATTTCCAAGACACTAGAGCACAAGACAAAACAGTATCCATACTGTCAGACCAACATGGCTTTGGAAACCTTATGGTAGGCACACAATGACTGTGGATTAACAGGTTGTCTCTCTCCCTCTCTCCCTCTGTATGTGAGTGTGTGTGTATGTGTGTGTGCGTGCGCACCTGTGCAAGTGTTTTCTTGTGTGTATCCAGCTTTGTATGATATAGTGAATGAAGTAGGTGAACTCCACAGTGTTCCAGGCCCTAGTTCCTGGTTAGGTAATAGAAGACATAAATGGAAGTGGGAAAAGTCTTGCTGCCAGACCTAGGACAGGATTTAGTTGTGGCTTTAAGCAAAGGTCCTTGATGGCTCACATGCAAACTGCCAAGGTAAGGGTACTCTACCCTACGCAAGGTAGGCTCTGTTGTCTTAGTGACTGAAAGACTTTTGCATTTCAAGATATCCACCTTTGAGAAGATTGATCTTAAACCTCTCTCACCTCTCTCTTTCTCTGAATTCCCTCTTAACTTAGTGGATCCTCTCAGTGGTGTGAGGTGTTAGAATTGAGCACATGTCCTCTACTCTCCACATTTCCTTACGCCATTGGTGTCTTTCTGACCCTTCATTTATTTTCCACTTTGACTTACCTGATTATTGGGTTTAGAGAAGGATATGTGCATATTTGATGTCTTTTAGACCTAGGCGACTGAAATTAGAGTAGAATTTCTTAGCTCACTATTTGCGTCAATTTTACCAGGATGTTCCCTCTTTACAAAGGCATTGCACCAGTCCAGGCATGTCAGTGATGCGTTGACAACATATCAGTTTGCTCTTTGTCTCAGTGTCCACAGCTTCTTCTCCAGTCTACTTGATCAATATTAATGCTTATCTTCTATTTCCACAAATCCACTTTTCAATCAATTTTTTCTCAGCTGTGTATGGTAGAACAAAATGAAGGGGTATTATCCACTGAACATTCAGAATCTGCCTGTGTAAACTGTAGGACAAATGGAAAATAAAGGGGGCTGGAAAGGTGGCCCGGCAGTTATGTTGCCCGGCATGCGCAAGTACGTGGGTTCAAACCCCAGCACCCACATACACAACTAAGTGTCAGAGCAATGAAAGCCATGTGAAAAACTCAGTAAAATTGGATTCTCTCTCTCTCTCTCGCACTGTCCTTCTCTCTTCAAAAAAAAAAAAAAACCTGGAAAATAATATACAGGTAAAATCTGTCTGGGACTTTAAAAACATCACAAGAAAGGCTATAATTCACCTGAATGTTAAAACATAAGTGGATCTCCAGATGAAAATATAGGTGAGGAATAAGTCACACAAACTAGAAGCAACAATTAAACTTTCATGTTTGGGAAATAAAGTAAATTATTTTTCACAAAAGTCTTTGTTGATGAAATAAGGGATACAGTGGAAAAGGAGACAAGATACAAATTATAATTGATACTGGAAACCTGATTTTATTAATGCTGAAATTTAAACATGAATTTCCCCTAACGTTCTGTGTGTTGAGGTTTTATGCCCAGCCCATGGAACTAGAGGGAGATGGTGGGTCACTTAGTAGGTGGGGCCTGGTGAGAGGTTTGAGCACATTGTGGGCATGACTTCAAATGGGAGGGTGTAACGCTGGTCTCTTCTTCTCTCACTTTTGCTTCTCATCATAAATTGAATAGGCCTCCTTTATCACATGCAAGGGCTGCCATCATGTCCTCTGCCAGCACAGGCCCGATGCAAAAGTACAAATCAGTCATGGTCTATGCAACCTCTAAAACTGTGAGCGGAAACATATATTTTCACTTTATAAAATGTGCAGGTACTAATTGTGGTAATGAAAAGCAGATTAAGATAATTAATATATTAGAAATTAAATCATATTAAATATAATGATTGCGACTGAAATTTCAGGACCCAGTAGCTAGTATTTTAAATCTTCACCTTTTGATGGCAATATGTGTGTTGAATTCCATAATATGAAGTTGCATAAAGTTCATAATTAGAAAGGGGTTACATCCCTTGTGTAGGAGAAAAATGTCCAGATTGAAAGGAATATCTGGGTAGAATAATTTACAGTCTCTGTTAATCAGATAATTAAGAAAATCAGTGGCACTAAGTTCCTGAAGAAGGGATCAATCGATGCTCATTGTTGTGTACAAGAAATAAATAAAATATGGAAATAGGGTAGCATACTTTTGTTTAGAAAACAGAAGGTGAAATGAAATCTAAGCCAAGTTCTATTATTTTCAGCTATTATAAAAATCACTTCCTTTCACGACAAAGGTCTAGGGAACGTTTGTAAAAAGGACGTGTACCTGTTTTCAGATCATGACTGGGGAGGAGTAGGGAATACAAACATGTTAATTCAACAAAATAAATTTAAACTCGGATTTGAGTTACAAGAACATAAAGTCTTATAAAATAGGTGTGCTGGTTAAGAAAAACAAGAGATATGCTGAACTAGCCGATCTAATATGCTTCTTAAGAAACATTAACCCAAAGAAATGAGCAACAATAAGCAAACAGCAGCAACAGAAGCTCAATTTCAAACCTTAAACACTAAAAACAATCAGAGAGTAGATAACTCAGCATGATAAAACATAATCCCAAGGGAAAATTCTCTTTTGTCTGTGTTGTAAATATTAATGTTATGCTAATGATCACTATTTCAGATCACACACTGAAACTATTTTCAAACAAATCAAAACAGAACTATTTTCCAAGATGAATTTTTATGACAAATATAAAAATGCATTTTGGGCTTTTTTAAATTTATGTTAAGAATATATTTTTCTCCAGTTTCCTTACATAACCTTCACAATAAAGAAATGTACCATATACTGATTTTTTTCATCCTCTGAACATAATGTGTGAGGTAAAGAATGAAACTTTGAGGTCTAGGTTTTCATTGAATATTAATATTAATATTAAGAGTCACTTTGGAAAATGTCTCCATCTGTTCAGATTTCATTTTGCAGGACATGGTATTAGTACTTGGATGCATAATTTATTCAATTATTCATATCTCCTTACACAAAATTTTAAACATGATATGAGATATTTCAATTTCCTCAGTTTGATTTACATATTCTTCTTTGTGTAACCTAACTTCTTCTGTAGCATAATTGATCATTTTATACTTTCCTATTACTTCTACTACATTGGAAAATATATTATTCCAGAAAAAGAAATCCTAATTAGATTTTGTTTTTAAGCCACCATCAAAGATCACAGTAGCTAGTCAAAAGTACTACTGGACTTGTACAATAACGTGTATAAACTAAGGTTATCATTAGATTACTTTCAAAAGGGTAATAATTGGTATATTCAATTTGTTTACAATGTTTATTTTATAAAATCTTTATTCTTTATATAAATAATTAAAGATTATTAAATTTAAAAAGATTAATGGAAGTAACTAATTTACATAAAAAGTAAAATTCACATATAAAGTAAAATAGTCTAAGTAAAAGGATGTTTCATATATTATTAATAGAAAATAAAATTGCTACTCCTGACAATGCAGAGAACTTGCCTTATTTTAATAATTCAACAATTCCACTATCGGTACATAGGAAAACAATCTGCTTATGTAGGGAAAGTTGGCAAACTACAGAAACCAACTTGTTTATGATTTGGTGATTACTTTTATTGTTTTTGAGATGTTTTTTAAATTTATGAATGCCAAAATTACTAACATTTGTATAACATATCAGTCTGTTAAGCTTTCGTTACCTAAAGATTTTACATAAAATTTCACAATTTTTTTCACTTATTGTTTTTCTTTTTAAGTTTTTTGGGTTTTTTCCCCAGTACTGGACTATACCCAGGGCTTTTCCCATGCTAGGGAAGTATTCTATCACTGAGCTACATCCCCAAGTTTTTAATAGGTTGTCAAGGAATCTTATATTGAACAAATCATACAATTTAAACTCTTCTGTTAACCATACTGAAAATGAATGGGACGGTATGCAGTCAAAAGAAATTGTGGAAGATAGTACAGATAACTATCAAAAGTTAACAGAAATCATTCCTAAAATAAGATATCTACTGTACTTTCATCTACAACTATATTAGAATTTTATAAATCTATTGAAATATTTTACAACATTTATACATATTGATTGCAATGTTTTGTTATTATATACGACCCTTCTACTATTTAATAACAAATACTTTTGTGTCCAATTTAGTATAAATTATATGGATGTGAAATAATTATTTAATAATAAATACCCTGTTACCTTCATTTATTTATTTTTTAAGTTAATAAGATTAGATAATTACTTAAAGTTGGAGCATTCTACGTTATGCAGAGCTTGAAATTACACTTGTTTTCAAAGAGAGAGAGATGGACAGTGAGAGAGAGAGAACCAATTTTATTTAGTTTTTCATGTGTCCTTTGTTGCTCAGATGCTTCATAGTGTATGTGGTACTGGGGTTGAAACCCACATCCTTGTGCATGCCGGGCAAGAGTACAACCAGAGTCACAGCTCCAGCCCCAAAACTGCACTTTTCAAATCACTAAGTTGAATTAGGAGTGAAAATAGCAGAACTTGAGTGAGAAATTTTCAAGCCAGACTTTTTCAGGTCCAATCGTAACTCTGGCACTTACTGGCAGTTCGGGACTGGCAAAGTTAAGTGCCTCTCCTTAATTTGTTTTGCATATTTTACAATGGAGATAACAACAGTCTATTTTATGGGATTGTTATAAAAACTGTAAGATAACCCATCAGAATATTAAATAGCAGCAGCAGTGGCAACAGAAAGATCAGTTTTTCTTGCAATTTACTAGATTTCTTTTATTTAGTACCAAATGTTCAATGCATGCTGAACCTGTCCTTTTTTTCTATTTAATTATCTTTTTAAACCTTCTGAACTGGAGCAGAGGCGAAGTATATAGGTTAATAGCAACCAAAAACATGGATGAAGAGGGCAGGGCCAGCCACAGAAACTGTTAGAGCAGCTTTAACATTGAGGCCACATTTGTCACAAACCAGCACTGGCTGCAGGTGATTCCGATCACATCCTAATGTGGAGGTTCTCTCGAAATTTCAAACGAATCTAGTGATCTGTAGTTGTATCTGAAATCCATTGCTGCTTAATATTAGGTAAAATTAAAATATGATACTTAAAACACCAACATCCAATGAAACAATATGTTTGCTGTCTCAGAAATGGTTATTATTAACCAATTTCACTGTGGAGAAAGAGAAAACTTAAAATTTGCCTAAAGACATGAAATAGAGGCTGAGCTAGTATTTTAAAGTACCATCAAATGCCTTATTCCTTTGTAATGATGTTGTTGGTTTCATATTTTCAGATATGGTATCCAGGTAAAAATGCAGAATTCATATCCACTTAACTACATTAAGAACATTACCGTATCTCAGATGATGCTTTCTTAAAACATAAAAGTTTTGAAACTCCCCATGTTTTTAATCACAAACCTTACAACCAATGCATGATACCCAATAAGTTGTACATCAATTACAAAATGGAAACAACTGGTAAGCCTGTCCTCTGAAAACGAACTTGTTTTTACTGCTGGCTGTGCATCCCCTTATACCTTGTGTCAAGTTCACGGCTTTAGTGGCCCGACATAACCCAAGTCCTGCTCCTTTTACTGAGATTCTACTTTAAATACATTCTCACAAGTGATATCACTGAAAGAACACTTTCTCCAAATTATGATTAGATTATAAACATAACCCATACATTGTCTGATAGATATGAAGAAGTTATGCATAGTTTGATAATTTAACCAGTGTTATTTATACTCCCTCAGTTATCCAACCTCTAAAATACTGAAACATTTAATGAATAGTTATGAGATTTATAAATATGTTTAGCATATAGAACTGATCACAGAAGTGCAATATAACTAAGTATGTAAAATTTGTGAAATATTTAAATTTCTTTAATTAATTCACATAATATGATAAAAACTGGTATCACTGAAGTATTATATTTATCAAGTAGCATACATTTTCTATGAATAACAGCCCTGAAAAAATAAGTTATCATAATTTACTTGTGCACTTGCATAGTTCAAATAAGGTTAAGAAAATCATTGCTAGTTTCAGTAGAGAATTTGTAAATGGCAGAATATTATTATTCTACCTATAGTATATTTATATTTTTGCTACACAACCTAGTCTCATCTCCTTGGACTTTTATCAAATATTGGAAATCCTTAAAAATTTAAATTTGGTATTATAGTTGAACATAGTGACATTGAAAATGTAAAAATCAGCCGCTATAAATGATTAGATTCATAGGTTTTTTCATATAATATTTTAAAGTAACGCAAAATTGTCTTTTTTTCATACAAAAAATTTTGTGATTAATATTTTGAAATTATCTTGGTATATAGAAAATATATTTATTGCTGGCTACTAAAAAAGTACATTTGTGAAGCTATATTTTCACCCAACTTAATAAACCAATATGAGAGAGATAAAAATTCATTGAATAATTTACTATGAAAAAATGGCTAACATTTTGGGATATTTGAGCATTAAGGCAAAGTACAGTTTTGGTTTTCTGAAAACATTAAAAATGTCTATATCATGATACTTAGTGCAAGACTATATACAACTTGATATTTTATGTAGTATATATTTCTAAAAATACTTTGAATGATTTACAAAATAAATTTCCAGTTTTTAATGGCTTATGTGGATTAAAGACATGTAATCAAATTATTTCTTAGGAAATAAACCTTTGCACAATACAAAATGAAGGAAGTTTATAGAGGGATATTAAAGAGATGAAGTTGAGAATAATTATTTTATATAGCAGCCATAAACTAAACAGAAAATAAAATCTTGTTAATAAGTTTAAGAAGGTAATATTTACTGAAACAGACTGTATGATTATCACTGGGAAATTAGACACATCTAATTTAATGATAATATCTTTCTTGAGATAATAAATTGCTTTATTGTTTTTGCCATTAAGAAAGATAAAGATAGACTTACTACAATGAGTATAATGCTTTTTACATTTCACTCACATAAACATCTCTAGTCAATAAGTTAATATTGAGTGAGTTGGTTGTTAAATAATTAATATAAATAAAGGTGAAAAGATACAGAACTTTAACTCTTGTTCAGCTTTCCATGTCTCCATTCTCTCCTGTTTAAGCAAGTTTCTCAATATTATTTTGTGGTCACAAATTCTTGGATCCCTCGCTTGCCTTGAGGTATCACTACAGAATCATAGACACTACTAAAGAATGGCCACTCAATCATTCTTTATTACATAACAGAATTATATTTTTAAAATATGAACCCAAAAGGAAGGAGAATAAAGTTTTCTTATCAATGTGATACATTGGAATAGCATAAATCAATTACTCATTAAAGTTCTTTCCAATTCCACTGGATTATTCTCTCCATATATTAGTCCCATATCACAAAATTGGTATAAAACCTTGAAAGTTTGATTTTGAGAAATTTTATCTTTGTATTTACTTTTATAGGTATCAAAGGGGAGGGAGAATCACATGATGTTTAAGGACATTGGTTTTCATCCAAACATGTTCAAAGCCATAATCTTCCATCTGCTAGTTGTTGGGAAATTTTGGTCAAGTCATTCTACATCCTTGGCAGTTTTTTAAACTATACAATTAGGAGACTCATGTACTAGGCTAGAGGATAAGCTATTGTAACAAAAATTGGGAAGAGGTAAATCAACATTTCATTTGTGCCTATTATTCCATCTGATATTGAATTATTAATCAGAATCATATATACTGGGAAAACATAGTCATTATTTTCCAAAAATTATAAGCAGAACACACAGAAGAATACAAGAAAAGTAAAATGGGACAAAATTGAGAAAGGGAAATTTTTATCTACATTCTTAAAGGTAGTTAAATTAATGGTGCTTAATAGCTTGTTTGGTTAAATAACAGTGACTGTGACAACTATTTTCTGCTCTTTACAAATCACCTGTGCTATTTGCTGGGTTACAAGAGATGGTTGACAAACTGTTAGCCACATTCCTTCATGACTTAACTTAATAGAAATATCAACAGGTTTTCATGAACTTATGCCTCTTGAATTTATTAACATCATATAAACCACATGCAGTTTTATTTACTATAATATGTATTTTAATGCAAATTTAGGGAGAAAAATAACAAAATAAGCTATTTGGTTTGATGTATGCTTATATGAAACACTTTAATTTATAGGTTGAACAGAGAAAAACAGATACAGACTAAAAGCTTATACATGTTAAAAGAAGCATATTCAGTGATAATAGATATATTTAATTAAAATAAGCCATATTTTTGTATCTCATGTTCAGCTGAATACAAAAAGAAACTAATATTTGAGGACTGCTGTTTTTTAGGTAGGTAACAATTCTGCATTTTGAAATGATTTATTTTGATTAAATTATTATTTTATGTTTTAACAATGGGGTTGAAATATCTAATGTAATCTAAATTAATACTATCCTTAACATGCAATGGAAATGTTTTTTAAAGACAAGGTGAAAGCATATTTTGTAAAGCATGCACTCTTTATTTACAAAGAATTCCACCAATCCATAAGTAGTCAACAAACAGATACTCTTGCATTTTCTCTTAGAATTTCCTTATCCATTTTAAAATGTGAAAAATAATCTTACATAAAATAAAATTCTAAGTTTATCACAAGAAGCATTGTGTTTTATGCTTAAAAAGCAATTTTATATCTCCTAGGTGATTTCTTTTCATGAATATTTCATAAAACTTGTTCCATAGTCTGTGCAGAGAATCATCTGCTATGTGTATGATTCTAAATTGAAAAATTGACATAAAAGAGAATATTTTGTATTAACAGTAAACAAGATAAAATACAAATGAATTTTCATTTTACAAAATGATAATTGGCCTAAATTAGGAATTTTAAAAGTAGAAAAACATTTTCTGCAGCGTTTATTCCATCTTTGGTTGGACAGAATCAGAGTTGACCCAGGGTATGATACTGTAGATGCCACTGCTCTATAGTAGTTGTCTCAATTATGCTTTACCTACATTACAAAATCCTCAAAAAGTTTTAATAATTACGTGAAGTGTTCTGAGTGGTACAAACCAGTGAAAGTATAGCTAAGATGAAAAGATAATGAGGCCAAAGACAGAAGATCATGGGGAAAAGCATATATAAATGTCTGCTAGAAGAAATCAGTAATGAAGCCATCAGGTCCTGAAATGAATGGGGGATTTTTAAAATTTCTGATTCAATCTCTTTGCTCATTACTTGTCTGATTATGCTTTGTTTCTTCAAGATTCATGTTAATAAGGTATTTATTTCCTAGGAATACATCCACTTCTTCTAGATTATCAAATTTGTTACTATATACTTGTTCATAATAAATTTTCAGGATCCATTATATTTTCATGATTTCAATTCCAATGTCTTTCTTTCCTTCTCTGATTTTTTTATGTCTTCCCTACCCTTTTTTATTATAATGAATTTCTGTTGGGGTCTGACCTTTGCTTTATCACCTGCCCTGGATCTTGTTGCTGTTTGCATAGGCTCCTTTAGGAGGGGCTGCTAGATTGTGTGTGGGTAAGCTTAAAAATCAGGGTGTGGACACGGGTTTCAGACGTTTTGCATTGGTATTACCTGCCAATTATTCTAGATCCTTCAAAAGGCGCACGTAGAGGCTTATTGGTCAAAAGTGTACCTCCAAAATCCAGGTGTGGCAATAAGCGAGCTAATGTAGAGAGGCCTCGAGGGGGCGGGGTGAAGGCCCTTAAAGAAGAGACTCCAGCCAGCAGTGGAGAGCTCTTCCTTTGGTCGAGAGCTCTCGTACTTTGCTGCTGGACTTGGCGTCCCTGCTCCTTTGGAAGATGAGCTCTTGCCAGCGGCCGAACCTGCCTATGCTTTGCTCCTGAACTTCCCAGCCTTCAGAACTGTGAAAAATTGCTGTCCATGTTTGTTCTAAAGTAGAGTCTTGCAGCGTTGCCTTCACTTGTTTGAGATCACTTAATTTTGGGCATTTTGTCGTAGCAGTATCAATGAATGTTGTCTTGAAAGAGATGTAAAGTGTCGATACATAAAAAGAGAAGTAAGTTTGAACAAAGAAAGACTGTTGTGGGTCTCCGGCCTGTGGTTTTTCTCATCCCCAGCCCGTCCCTCAGGTCAGAACTCGCTGGACAGGGACAAATTTCATTATTGAGTAAATGATTTGGTCTAGTAATGAGTTTCAGTTATTTGCCTTATTTATTTATTTTTATTTGTCTATTATAGATTTTTGCTTTGGGTTACAAAGAAGTTAAGGAAAATATCTGTTTTGAAATGAGAGCTGTATAACAAGATTGTAAAGATAAGAAATCAAAAAAGAAATTAAATATACTAGCAATAAAACTCCAGACTAGCACTCCATTGCTCCCTTACGGTTTGAACTTTTGTGTCCCATTTTAAATCTTCCTGTATTCCTAAACGTAACATATTATTGTAGTTAGTATTATTTTAGCCATTTGGCTTTTAGTCTTCTTACTAAAGACATGAATAATTTATATATAATGTTTATGATATTAGAGTATTCTGAATTTGTCTATATACTTATCATATTTCTCATATTTTCTTATTTCCTCTTTATCCTATCTATCTATGTCTCGGGTCATAATTGGTTTGGTAAGTCTGGCTGGTAACTTTTGACATCCATTTATCTAGATATTTCTATCCCAGAGATTTTCTGTTGTTAGTTATTTGAATACTTTTCTACTTTGGCAATCTTGAGTTCCTCTTCAGTCTAAATAACTTGAATACTTTTTTCTTTTAATGGTGTCCCAAAGTTTCTCAAAGTTTTCTTCATTCATCTGAATTTTTCCTGTCTCATCAAACTGCATATATTCAAATAGCTGTCTCTGATCTCACCAATTATTTCTTCTTTCTGATCTTTCCTTGTATGTGATTTTTAATTCCATTTAGCATATTTTGGGGCTCAGGCTTTTTTTGAAACCTATGTCTTTCATAAGTTTCTCCTAGACTATTGCATCATTTATCTGTGTTCTTAGAAATGTCATTGGCTTTCCTAAAACATCTCCTTTCAGTTCTGCATTTAAGAGTCTGTACACAGAGTTGGAGTGGTGACTCAGCTGTTACGGCGCTTACCTGGCATGCGCAAGTACATGGGTTCAAACCCCAGCATCCACTTACACAACTACGAAGGCCATGTGAAAAAAAATCAATAAAAAAATTGATTATCTCTGTCTCTCTGTCTCTCTCACTATCCTTTTATCTAAAAAAAAAAAAAAAAAAGTTTGTACACACTTGTTCTTATCCTGTCTGTTTCTGTTACCTTATTTGACCGTTAGATGAGGTCATGCTTCTTCATTGTTAATGCTTATTGTTGCGCAATGCTATGTGGACATCTGGGGTTGTTTATGCCTACCTTTCCAGAAATTCTAAGTAGTCTGTTTATTTTTAATGAGTCTGTAGTAACATCCACAATTTCATCACTAGAGTCAATCCTAGATCTAAGTTTTCTATGAATCTACTCTGTATGTGTGTTTTCACTTTTTCTGTGCTAGAATTCAATTCAAACTCAAGTTAATACTGAATCCACAATGACTTCATTATGAACTAAAGGAATTCCTAAAAAGAATAGTATCTCTGAAAATTTCTCTCTGAAGTCAGAGTAGGTCCAGACACCTCACTAGCAGTCACTGGCTTGTAGTCAAGTACAGTGGGATTCTGCATGGAGAGATCAGTCCCACAATCCTATGTCATGCCCTTGGCCACCAACACTGCAATAATGTGTTACATTCTGAAGCACAGCATTCCAAGACCAGTGTTGCAGTGAGGTACAAACAAGGTTCACTCTACTAAGAACTATTCACTGCTAAAATGATCTCAAAGTCCAAGGCCACTGCAGCAAGCTATAGGTAATACTAACTCAAATGGAACACTGATAGACTATGATGACAAATCTCTATCAGACACAGGCAGTTCCAAAAGCTCTGTCTGCAGGTAGATGTAGGGATGTGGACAACTAGGATCTGCTCAGTATCAGCATTCACCAGTCTGATACTATATTTTAGGGCAAACTCCCTGTTCAACCACCAGAGAATGGAGTCATGCCCCATGCTATGCTGACTGAGGTTGGGGCAGTGTTACTGAAGGCAGTCCCTTGGCCACTGTTAGGGTTTTGATGAAAGGTGTCCCTCCAAAACTCAATAGGAGATGATGTAAGGACAGAGGTGAAATGACTGTGTTATGAGGGCCTTGGCCCAGTGAGTTAATACCCTGATAGGGATTAAGTGGTATCTGTAGGCTGATAAGGCGTGGCTGGAGGAGGTGGGTGGTTGGGAACATGCGTTTGTGGTATATATTCTATAGCTGGAGTGGAGTTTCTCTCTCTGCTCCCTGGAGCTATGCCTGCAGCCATGATATTCTGCCTCACCTCAAATCCTGAGGGACGGAGCCATCCATCCGTGGACTAAGACCTCTGAAACTCTGAGCCCTAAAACGATAAACTTTTCCTCCTAGAATTGTTCTTGTCAGGTCTTTTAGTTACAGCAGTGGAATAGGTGACTAAAACAGTCACCAACACTGACAGGAAGCCAGACTGACTGTAAGTCTCAGCAAGACTTTTACAGCTCAGTGACACAAAGGCTTATGAGGCAGCAGGTGATGATCCAGGCCAAGAAGCAAATCTTTCCACCAGGGTGAAGCTCTCTGCCTGGGCATGCAGAAGGTCTAGCTGCTCTGTCAGCCAACTCTGGCCTTGCTATAGGAGCCAGTTTTCTGCCTGGTCCCGGATTTTACTAATAATGGTCACTGATGCAGAGTCTTACGTTAGTTTTTCTGCTCCTCCTCAATGAGTAGAGTTTGGGTTCAGGGTTTGGGGGCTCTTCCTGGTACAGGGTTTCATGGTAGCAAGTCAGGTACTGGATTTTAGGTTTAAGAAAATGATTTAATTTTTTACTTATCTTTTAGATGAGAGGTAGTTTGGAAAGGGGAGATATTGGCAACACTTTCCTTGTTTCTTCAATGCATGATTTCTTGTTATATGAATGCCAGGCACTATGGCCTCCAAGCTGAATTTTTAGCCTTGTGAAGGATATGTTATGTGTGACTAACTTTCCAAATTGGTATATATGTGGAAAGCTGACTATTTGAGGAACTCATTCAGCTATCATCTTGCTCAGCTTCCCTGAGACATAACTTTTAACATTTGAATAATAGTTATAATTTTTTGATGTTTATGAAAAATTTTTATGTATATCTCCAAGTTTATTATATTAACGTGCATCATTAATTTTAATAGAAGTCTATTGAAATCATCATAAAATTTTCTGTAAAATAAAATATGTAACAGAAGGTGTTAGATGGTGAATGGTTTAAAAGATATACATTATAGATTGCATCTAAAATGTACCCCAAAGTCAGGTCCTCAGCCAACAATATTCAGAAGTGAAGCTTTTGAAAAGGGTCCAGATCATAAGAGCTGTAATTTTGATAATGAATTAATCTATTGATGGATTCATGATTTAATCCATTATTAGAAGGTGGTGGAAATTGTAGGTGGTGGGGCCCAATTGGTGGAAGGAGATCCTTGAGTGTAAGCCCTTGAATGGCATATCTTGTGCCCAGGGCTCTCCTCTTTTTCTCTCTTTTTCTGTCTCTTTTCAGACTCTCCACCACATGATTTTCTTTCTAACTCTTAGTCCAGAAAAAAATGGAGCAATTTGACCAAGTAACCGGGGACTGAAACTTCTGAAATAAGGAGGAAAAATAAAACGTTCTTCAAATTGATTCGTTCAGGTATTTCTTAGAGAAACAGAAAGTTTGACTAACACATCACATATAAGGTTTGTGATTATTGAGTAATCAATGAATATTACACTGCTTACATGATGTTTTGAAAATGTTTGATTTCAAGACACATGACATCTGCTAAGGCTAAGACATTTATGAAGTGAGAAGGATATTCAAATAATGCTCTGCATGAAAATTATTTTCTATATCAGGGTAGTCTGTCATCAACCAAACAATAAATAACTATTTGGTATTCAAGAGCCATCCCGTGTATTTTGTTATGGTAGGGACTAAGAACATAATGTGAAATCAAGCAAGGTGAATAAAAAATTCAGAGTATCTGATTATATTCTATGACAGATTAGAATAAAATTGTTGTCTCATGAAAGCATAAAAGTTAAAATATGCTCACACACAGTCCAGCATAAGCTCTGTTTTAAATGCTTTACAACTTTCAGAGCACCTGTCTCCTCCCATTCTGAAGTAAATGATTAAACCCTAAGCATATTTCTCAGAAACAGCTGTAAAATATGGAAGAACTCTGAGACAACTACAAACACCATTTACATGTTGATGTTTAAAGGAAGGCAATTTGTCAGTGTGGAATATTAGAGGTGAAATGCAGGCATGAAGCCAAAACTCTATCGCTGCAAAGACTCACGCCTGCTACACAATATGTCGCACCAGACTGAAGCTACAGTATTAAAAAACCCCATTACAGAATTATTCATTTTACTTTAAAATTTTAGGATATTTTTGTTAAATGTTTCCATGAAAATGGTCATGCACCATTAGGAAATATTATGTTAATCAGAATATCTAATATTGAAATAGATAATAGCAGCTGATGACTTTTTACTTTTGCTAGTATTACTCTATTTTGTCCATTATCCCATTTGGTGATTATTTGTACCTTTAATTGTCATTTGCTTCTTAGATGATGTGGTAACAACAATAGTTGTTTTTGTTGCTGTTTTTAAAGAGAGAGAGGGACAGTGACAGAGAAAGGGAGAATCAATTTTATTTAGTTTTTCATGTGACCTTCATTGCTCTGACACTTCATTGTGTATGTGGTGCTGGAGTTCAAACGCGTATCCTTGCTTATGCCAGGCAAGAGCAGTAACCGCTCAGCCAGCGCTACAGTCACAATTATTCTTAAAATCTTTTTATTATTATGTAAATTCATCATAACTGTAATAGTTAAAACAAATCAAGCAAAATAATATAGTAACTAAAATAATGTAAAATATTGAAATCTGAATCTTCCCGTACATTATTTCATAATTATTACAAATAAATAAAAAGTACACATTATACCATACAAAACTATACATCAGTATAAGTAGAAAGATAACACTGTAAACATCAAAATCCATAAAAGTAAAGTATTTTCCACCTGTTTTATTTTTCAGACTCTTCAAATTTTATGTAGAGCAAGTTGGATTGTTTAAAAAAAACAAAATGAAAGATAAAGTGAGACTGCATAGTCTTAATAAATGAGCTAAAACCATCCCAAATGAGAAAGTCCAAATCCAAGCATCATGTAAAAAGAAAAAAAAAAATACAGTCCTAGCTGAAACAGAGAGAACCTGGAGAAGATCTTTTTTTTTTATTTATTTTTTAATTTTTATCTTTTTTAAGAGAGAGGAAGAGTAAGAGACAGGCAGAGGAAAGAGAAAGCCAACTTTATTTTCTCATCTGACCTTTGTTTCTCCAAAACTTAGTTTTGTATGTTGTGCTAGAGTTTGAACCTAGGTCCTCACTCGTGCCAGGAAGTTGCTCCAACTCCTGAACCACCTCCAGCCCAGGAAAAGGCTTTCAGAAAGCAAAGGAACTCCATAAATAGCCACTTAAAGGCAACATTTCCGGGGAGAAGATGTTCTCTCTTGACAATATGCTAAAACAAGCATTTTTATGGTATTAAAAAAGCAGTGTGAATCAAGTATTCAAAAACCAAGAGAGCAAACACAGAAAAGATAAAAGACAACAAAGAGAAAAGATAAAGAAAATATAGAGCAGGATATCAAAGGGAAATTAAATTTTAAAAATATAAATATGCATATAAATATCTGGTATGAGAATTAAAAATTTAATTACAGGTAATCTAGAAGAGTATACTCAGGTAAATTCAAGAGAATGAATTTTAAAAAGATCAATGAAGGAGCTGGAGCGGTGGCTCGGTGGTTATGGCGCTTGGTTAGCATGCGCAGGTGCACAGGTTCAAACCCCAGCATGCCCCCCAGCATCCATGTACACAGCTAAGTGTTGAAGCAATGGAAGCCATGTGAAAAACTCAATAAAAATTGATTCTCTCTCTTTCACTGTCCTTCTCTCTTTAAAAAAGCTCAATAAATTCTAACAGAATATAAATAAATAATTTTAATGAATTAAGGAAGAAACACAGTATTTGAATTATCAATTGAATTGAAAGATTTTGACAAAGAGCTAAATAGAAACATTGGAATTTGAAAGTTTAATAAGTCAGGATAAAACATTTAATTAAAGGTTTAAATAACATACTAGATCAAGCAGAGGAGAAACTATCAGATCTTGAGATGAGTCTGCTAAATCATTATATTCATACAGCACTAAAGAAAAAATAAGAAATAAGGATTAAACAGAATATACAAGGTCTCTGGGATATCATTAAAACATCAAACATCCACATAAACAATATTCCAAAAAGAGGAAAAACTATGTGCTGATGGCATAGAAAAACTGTCCAGTAAAATAATACCAGAAAATTTCCAAAATCTTGAGAAAGACAAGGACAAGATACAAGAAACATTTAGGACCCTGAAAAGACTTGACCAGAAAGGAATCTTTCCATGACATATTATAGTTAGATAGTCAAAAATTCAGGATAAACAATGTCAAAATTTGCAAGAAAGAGATGCCAAGTCATATTTAAAGGAAAACCCATTATACTAACTTATCTGCTGGTGAACTATACAAGTTCAGCTGTGTAAATTTAAGCCCAGCCAGAAGGGCAAGGAATGATGTATTTCAAGTACTGGAAGAAAACAGCTGCCAAACAAGATCACAATTTCCAGCAAGGTATCCTTTAGAATTGAAGCAGAAATGAAGACCTTGCATGGTAATCATAAACAAAGGAAATTTATGATCACTAGATCAGTGTTATAAACAATGATTAACTGAATCTTACACCTAGGATAGAAAGCAAGATGAACACAAGCATGAGAGCACATGAAAGAGTATATCTCACGAGAATAGTAAACATGAAAGAAGAAATATGAGAGAATCAAACACCATTAGAATAATAAGTCATCATGTTTCTAAAATGAGTAAAACAGGAAGTAATGAACATGAAATATTTTTAAAAATCTGAAAAAAGCAACAAATTGACGGGAACAAATAGATCTCTTTCAAAAATTAGTGAATTTAAATAGTCTTGATTTTCAATTAAAAACATAGACTGGCTGAATGCATAAAAAATGAAGATTCAATAATATGCTGAATATAAGAAACTCACCTCGCCTATAAGGACATACTCAGAATGTAAGTGAAAGGATGCAGAGGTGTTATATTTATATCTGACTAAATAGATAAGGAAAAGATCACTCTGTGTTGACTAAGGGAACAACACATGAAGAAGATATTGTATATATAAATATATATAATGTATATACACGCATGTAGGCATTTTATATACACATATACATACCAAACATCAGAGTAACTAATTATATAAAATAAATACTACTATACATAAAAGAAGAGAGAGGCTCCAATACAATAATAGTGGGTAAATTCAATACCCACAAATACATTATTCAGACAGAAAAACATCAACAAAGAAGTATGAGTTTATTACCTTATACATCAAATGGACTTAATAGGCATCTACACACAGAACATCCCATCCAAAAGCTACATGAGACATATTCATTTCAATTAGCCCTTGGAACTTTTTCTAAAATAAACCATATGTTAGACCACAAACCAACTCTTAATAGATTCCAAAAAATTACATTATTTATTACATCTTATAGAATGAAGCTTGAATTTAACAGTAATAGAAATAACAGCAGTTGTACAAACTTATGGAGATTTAACACCATACTCTTTATCAAAGAGTGAATCATTGAAGTAATCAGAGGAGGAATTTAAAAATTCCTTGAGTTAAACTAAAATGGAAACACAGCATACTGAAACTGGGATACAGCAACAGTCTCACTAAAAAGGAATATCGAAATTAAAAGACAGATTTCCCAGAAATAACTCAATGATGCACCTCACAATATAGAAAAACAAAAGCAAACAAGAAAATTACTGAAGGGATGGTGCAGCGGCTCAGCGTTTAAGGCACTTGCCATGCATGTGTGAGTACACGGGTTCAAACCCCAGCACCACATACACAGCAAAGTGTCGGAGCAACGAAAGCAACATGAAATAATAAATAAAATTACTTCTCTCTTTCTCTTTCACTGTCTCTCTCTCTTAAAAAGAAAGAAAATGACTGAAAGGAAATAAGTAATAAAGATCAGAGCAGAAATAAACGAAATAAAGACTTAAAGGATAAATGAAACAAAGGACTCTTTGTTTACAAATGGAAACATTTCAACATGTAAACAAAATTGACAAAATATTGGCCAACTTGATCAAAAGAAAGAGCGAGAAAACTCATTTAAATAAAATTAGGGGTGAAAAAATAGACGTTACATCAGATACCACTGAAATTCAATGGTTCATTAGGGAATATTTTGAAAACCTATATAGCAATAAATTGGAAAACCTTGGAGAAATGGAAAAATTTCTGCATACATATAACCTACCAAAAAATATCCAGAGACAATTGCATAATGTAGACCATTTTCACACCTTCATGAAGAAAGCAATACGTTCAATTTTTCTCCATATTCAATATTCAAAGTAATTGAATTGCAATAATAGTAACTGCACAAATGCTATGTTGCTGCCATATACATTCGTTTTCACTCACACGAGAATGTAGTGGTTCTAAATTGAAGGGAAGGATGGTATATAGGTTACCTCACAGATCAAGAACACATTCAGAATTCCACCCCAAACTGTGAACCTTTGAAGAAGAAATAGATGGGGGATATTTTCTGTGTTCAATAGAACCTATTATATAGATTGCCAAATGACAAAGGTTGAGAGTGTAATAAGCAGTCATGGAAAAGCATGCAAATGTATGAATATGTCTTTGGGATTTTAAAAAACTGGGATAAATATCTCTGTTATCCAAAAATATTAAGGTTTTTAGTATTGTAATTTTCTTTCTTTCTTTTTTTTTTTTTTTTTTTTTTTTTTTAGAGAGAGAGGGACAGTGAGAGACAGAGAAAGAGAGAAACAACTTTATTGAGTTTTTCGCATGGCCTTAGTTGCTCCAACACTCAGTTGTGTACGTGGTGCTGGGGTGTGAACCCGGGTCCTCGTGCTTGCCAGGCAAGCACCGAAACCGCTGAGCCACCGCTCCAGCCCAGTATTGTAATTTTCTATGAGAATACAGGAAGTGATTGTAGGTCATGAGAGAAGAAATTTAGAATCAATCATAATCATTAAATATACTGATACTATTAAAATTATTCTAATCATATTTCCCTCTCACTCTTCTTTAGTGACATTCAGTATAAAGTGGAATGAAAAGAAGGATATAAATCTTGAACTAAAAGGTCTTATTATTTTAACTAATTTCTGCTCTAACATTATTTCTTTCACAATGAATAAATTATCATTCTTATAATGTTGTATTTGCTTCAAATCTTGGTTGGACATTGTTTTAAATCTAAGATATTATACTCAGGCATGATTATAACATTTAATTTTAGCAATTTACATATTTAAAATTTTGGCAATATATATAAAATGACAAATCTAAAAAATTAGATACAGATCAGAAATTACTTATTTTTGGTATTTTAAAATATGAAATTGGTCTCTCATTTCAACTGAGTAAAATAAATAAGTTGCTAAAATTGAAAACACTGGTATTTCAGTCTGTTAATTAACAGTTAATGGTCTTTGATTTGAATCACTTAATGATTTTCAATTATTTCAACTTAACCTGATTATTCAGCTTTGTTTATTCTACAAAATTACATAATGTATAATAAGTTTTCCTTCACCTCTGTGACAAATCGTCAGTATTTTTTCACATAACTATATAAATAGAAATTACCAATCCAATGGTCAATATTATATTATTCAACTTCATTGCACTTTGGAAGTTTTACTCCTTCCATAGTCTATTAGCCACTCATATCTTAGATTTTTCTACTATTTTATTTGAATCTTGATGGTATTACCAATGTCATAAAGCTAGCTTGGGGGACTGAAGTGGTGGCTCAGTGGTTACAGTGCTTGCCCAGCATGTGCAAGTACACAGGTTCAAACCCCAGCACTACATACACAATGAAGTCTGGGAGCAACGAAAGTTACATGAAAAACTAAATAAAATTGATTTTCTATTTCCCTATTGAAAATTAGCTTGGATTCTGGTTTTTGTACATGCTACACTACTACCAATTAACACAATATTCATAGTTCCAAAAGGCAAAATATTTCCAAATTTAAAATTTCCTTATTAGATCAGCCCTCCTAAGATATTATTTCCCAATGTGGTAACAGTTAAATTAATTTTTCTGATGAACAAGAAAAAATTAAAAATTATATATATATATGGTGTGTGTGCATGTGTTGTATATTTTTACTATGGATACTGTAACTATGTACAGTTCATTACATATATTTAAATCATACACATATTTGAATGTAGTCCCTTCAAAATATAAACCATGCTTTATTCTTGTCCTCTTCTTTCATTTCTTATCTGGGTTGGCATCAACCGATTCACAGAAATGCTGTCCAGGATATTGGCTTCTTCTCCAAGGCACACATGATTAAAAGCCTCCAAACATTGTAAACTTAGAAACATTTTCCTTGAAAACTCATCATAAGCTATAGTATTTCATTTTATTTTACACTTGGGATGTCCAGGTATTCAAATTTGAGGTAGTATAAGCTAATATTATTAGAAACCCTGCTCTCTGAGTTCAAAGTAATCATAGGCTTCCTCAGGAAATTATTTAAGATTTGTCCAATAAAACAACCCAATTCACTGTTGAGCTTCAACTTTAGTTCATATAAGAAGTACCTATATGAAGAAAAATCCAGCCTGGGAAGAGGAGAACACGCGATTCGTGTTAATGTTCTATCATACTCCCCTCTAGGATGTTAGCTAGAGTTGCAGGGGGCCACCATAGATGACACTTCCCAATTCCCTATGCTAAAGGTTACAGAGAGAAAGACGTATAGTAACTTACGAGTTTGCCTCTTGTTACCTTCGAAGGCCACTGCCGCAACTCAGAGATGTCCTTAGAGAATGACAACTTTCTCTGTCAGCATGCTTTGCCCAGTATCAAATTCATTTCGAGGAAAAATTGCCACTCTCCAGTTGATCAGGGGTCATAGGTGGAACAGAGACCACAGAGCATCGTAATCATTCCCCACAGGTGAAGGCCCGGTTTGAGTGCAAATGGCACTGGTAACAAGACAAAGAGCTCCACCACTAAAATTCCATCAGAGAAGTTATTACAGTGTTTGGCTTTATGGATTCTGTCAAAGAGAAATGACTTTAGCTGCTGAGGACTGCTAGCTGTAACCCCTGCCAAGATCTGTAGAGAGGCCAGTGGTACAGCTTGTGGAAATTTCAATAGAGGCTGACTCAGGGAAAAAATGGCAGTAGCATACAGTGTTCATCTGAGCTACTTCGTGACTTCCAGAGAATCCAATATTGTCTGTGCTTATTTCCTGGTATAAATGCAATCTGAGAAAAACTCAATTGCTTAGTTCTCCCAGGTATATATGGGTAGGTGCAACTTCACACTCTTATAAAAGCTACTTAGTAAGTAAATATTTAAATCTAAAAGTTAATCCATTTTCACTAGGAAAGGAAGGGTAGATTTTTTTCCTTTGTCATGGGCAAAGTTATTCTTTCAAAGAAAACAGCGAATACTCATTTATTTTCTCTGTGTGAATTTCAGAAAAAAAACATTTCTTGCTTTTAAAATGTATAAAAGACCATTGGCTTCATGGAAATTACATATCAAGGGATCATATTTAAACATTCATAAAATTAATGAGGTTATTACTGGTCACAAATTACAAGGAAAAAAATAGCCATCAGTAATGGAAACAATATATGATCTCAAACATGAGTTATTGACTGTTTAAAATAGGCATGTGCCTAAATAACAACTTGTGAAATATTGTCCCACAGATACCAGGCAGGACCATACAGGACAGACAATTGGAATTTTCTTAGGATTATCAGAGTACATAATTTCATCTATCTCAATGAAGTAGAATGTTTACTCTGCAACTCTGTATGTCTTTATTTTTGATCTCATCTTTACTTACAAATGTTTATAAAGTCAAAACTATTGAATATAGAGTTGTACCAGAGAAAAGAAATATGATTCTAATCTATTTTACCAAGAAAACAACCTAGATTGTCTTAATTTCCAGTAATTATGAGCCAATATACTCATAACAAGGAAAAAAATACATGGAAAATTGAGATTTAAAAAAAAAACAAAACACAAAAAAACCCCTTCCTGCTTAATAGCTCACAATCTAATGAAGAAAATTTTAGGCCAGCACAAAAATCCCAACTGCCCTCATGGTTTCTATGGAATATTTTAAATAAATAAGGAAATTAATACTTAATTATCACGATATGATTAAGACACTATATGGAAATCTCATCATCTAGGCTGAACTTCTTTATCTATCTTTGAAATAACAGGCAAAGATTTTAAGGTGTCTCTGGGAATTAGTGACACAGATCCTTTTCATTATTAAAAACTTCAGTTCATCAGTCCTTTGATTAGAAAATTTAAAGTAAAAATAAACCTCAACAAGCATTTCAATTTCATTTTATTTGATGTATGTAATAATTTAGGCTTTATCACAAAAAAATTCAGGTTACCTCTGTGCATCCTATCACACAGAGATGGAGCAAATATTAAAAGCCAGGACAAATTTCAATTTCTGGTTCTCAATGCAGTTGAAGAGTATACTGCACCAATGACAGTAACTGCTTAGTTACTTCATACATGATTTAAAAATATAAAAGAAGTTCAGTAAACTACATCGATCTGACCTTAATTGCAATAAAAAGTGTGTGCTTCTTAAATGTGCTGACAGCTGCTTTTTGCATTGGTTGAATTAAATTCAGATATGATAGCACTATAAAGAGTAAGTCAATAACTTTAAAATGACAACACTAATAAAACAATCCTGATATTCTAACTGAAAAGGTTTCCACAAATGGCTGAAAATAGTTGATAATCCAATTCATTGTAATGTTCCAAGTTGCATTCATTTGCTATTTCATCTCTAAATTGGTAATTTTGGGGGGAGGTTAGAGATTTCCTTGTGGACCTCATCATATTTTCCCCATCAATATATTTTACAGCATTCCTAAAACTGACTTATTCCAGTTCCCAAATCCTTAATTATCTTACTTTTCCTGTAGCACAAAGAAAAATATAAGTATTCAGCAATATTCTCAAACGTTTTAAAAGAAATTCAGCATGCATTGGAGAGTAAAAATAATATGCATTCATTCCCTGTGTGATGGTTTCTATCAAATAAAAGTGATAATTTAAAAACTGTAATACATATATGAAATAGGCACTTTGTTCATTCTAGCTATTGGATAAATGAACAATTTAGTTTTAGGAAGGAGGGAGGGAGACAGAGACTAAATTGATTAAGTTTTGCAAAATTACATTTTTCAATTGTTTTGAATCCATGATCTATGAACTAATTATTAGTTGTGTCTTTGAGTCTTCAGGACTCAAACAAATGCCTTTATCATGCATTATCCCGTGATTGTGTGAGTCCTGCAAAATAATTTTCGTTTTCTTCTATGAACAGGCCTCCTGATTGCCACTAAACAATGGTGAGCATGTCTATGATGTCCACAGTCACAGATGTTCATTTTTGTTCAGAATAATGGTAATACAAACATGCTATTATATATATTACAGAAAAAACATAAAAGTCACTTCTGTTATAATGCTTCCTTGAAAATGTAAATTTATTCCAGGACAATCAATATAATATTAGGGAATAATTTGAGAATAATGCCATGTGTTTATGTATGATTTTATCCATGAAAAAAATAGTGGCACCCACCTGAAATGAGAAGTATTGACTATAAAACAAACAAAATGAAGCAAAACAGAACTGCTCACACAAGCATGCACTGCCAGTATCTACAAGGGACCTCAGTTTGCTGGGCGGTTTTTGAGTCAGACTGATTCACATGGACTTTTGCAACATTCTGCCCGATTTTAGATAACCCTTCTTGAATCAGTTCACCGTAATTGACAAAGCATAGTATTCATTTGATCTTAATAATAAAGAAAAAAAATGTTGCTTTTAAAATTAGGAACCGCAGGTCCTAGGATGCTGGAAAACTACTTCACAAGAGTTCATTTTATGTTCTTTTTCATCCTGTTCCCCTGGTAGGTGTATCTGCTTGTTTTGTTCTAATCACATACCATTTTGATTATAATAACTTTATAACACACTTTAATGTCAAGGAGTTTGAGACAGCCTTAGTCTTTTGTTTTGTTTCTACCCTCAAGATGTCAAAATTGCTTTGACTACACAAGTTCTTTTCTGGTTCCATTTAACTTTTATGATTTATTTTCCTGTGTCTGTGTTTTCTATTTCTATTCTGCAATATCATTGGAATTTTGATTGGAAATGCATTGAATCTGTATCTTATGATTATATAGAAAGCATAACAGTATTAACTCTTAATGAGGTAGTTTATATCAGTTGCTTGGTACTAAGTCCTACAAATTTGACATATATTTCAAAGTTACATTCCACTCCATTTCCATTGACCACCTTTAAAATTCTCAGTAACTGTCTTATGATATGATACTAAGCCATATTTTCTCATTCTTCTCTTCTATGTCAGCTATGGGGTTTGTGCAGTGATGAAAATATGAAGAGTTCATTCAATCAAGCAGAATCTCTTAGGTCTGACCCATGAGACTTGATGGTACAAGAAACTACAAATATTGATGACTAAGACTTGGGGACTTCTCTTCTGATACAGATGACCCTTTGCATGTATATGTACCTGCAGTTGCATGTGAATTATTAAAAGTAAGTCATTAACATAAATGTAATGAATGAGGGACTACAGTGGTTCTCTATGGACAGATAACAAAGTTCCCTAGTGGCTAAAAATAAGAAACGTATTATCACACAGTTTTCATGGGCCAGCAAACCAGCACTAGCACTAGATTAGCCGGATGCTCTGAAACAAAGCCTTCATAAGGCTGCCATCAAACTGTGGATCAGGTTTGAGGGATGTCTCATTTGCAAATTATCCCTGAGTGGGTGGGGTAGATCTGCTTCCCTGCTTTCAATGTGGCTGTGATTTGCTCATCTTTCATATTGATCACTTCTCAGGGACGCAAGTGTCAAGAGACACATGCCCAAGAGAATGCCCAAGACAAAAGCCAGTTGTGTGATAATATGATCTTTTTTTTTTTTTTCTTAAGAGGGAGTTAATTTTATTTTACCATCTGTTTTTTGTTTTCCCTCCACTTAGTTGTTTATATGACTCTGGAGTTTCAACTTGGGTACTCACACATGCCAGATAATTGCTCTAATGCTGAGCACCTCTCCAGACCTTGATAATATGATTTGTTTTAAGAGGGAGAAAGAGAGAGAGAGAGAGAAAGAAAGAGAATCAATTTTATTTCATTTTTCACATGGCTTTTGTTGCTCTGAGACATTGTTGTGTATATAGTGCTGGCGTTTGAATTCGCCTATTCACGCATGCCAGGCAAGCACTGCAATCACTGAGCCACAGCTCCAGCCCTCTGATAATATGATATTAAGGATAATGCCTATCATTTCTTCTTTATTCTATTTATTAGGGGAAAATATAGCCCACTCTCGAGGGAATAGAATTGCACAAAGACCTGAATTCCAGGAGGCAATGGTAACTGGGGCTGTGTTAGAGGTTCCTACCACAGGCTTCCCTCTGATCCCTCTGACTCACATCCTTTCCACGTGCAAGGTACCTAACCCTCTGCTCCAGGCCTTCCAAACTCTCTTCTTATTTCAGTCTTAACTCAAAGCTCAGAATCTTGCCCTCTGTATTAGATCCAGGTGTGATAATCCACAACTGTTCCAATAGTCAAATCATTATCCCTCAGCATAAGCCAGAAATGTTTCTGTACACACAGCACATTTTTATATCAAAGAGAGAAGGACAGTGAGAGAGAGAGAGAGAGAGAGAGAGAGAATATTTAGTTTTTCACATGATTTTCGTTGCTCTGACACTTAGTTGTGCAGGTGGGTGCTGGGTCTTGAACCCGTGTACTCACCCATGCTGGGCAAGTGCCATAACCGAGGAGCCACCGCTCCAGCCCCAACACGCAGCACTTTTAAGAACTAAGTTTCCTGGATATCATCTTGGAATTCCCTCCATTGCACAGAAGCCACACCCACAAATCTTTTTGAGATGAATCTTTCTCAAACTTGATGCTTTGAAAGCACCTTAAGGCAAAAGACACCAACTTTGATCATTCTTAGGTTTGAAACCAAATTTTATAGGCACACTCAGCTTTTTTTTTTTTTTTTTTTTTGTAAGGTGCATTCTCCTGGCAGTGCTCTGAATTTGATCTTTGCTCTAAAGCCATTAATTAATTTTAGTATTTTTGGTCTCTGACAAAGAGTTTTCAAGACCATTAACTTGTGGCTCTTTTCATATAAGTCCTTCCTTTAATTTATCTTCCTTCTTATAGATGTCTCTTTACTTCAAGATATATTTAGTTTAACTTCAATGCATATCATGAACCATACAGGCCTTCAGAAATCCCGAAATAAGTAACTAGGTAAATCAAGGTTGTCTAAAAAAGTAGCCAGTGGCATTGGCTTGGGGCTGTAATTAGAAATGCTCCTTTACTTAGAGTGAGTGAGTTATGTTCTTTCTGCTGCTTTCCTTCCCTCTGTCAGAGTAAATCAGCCCTTTCCAATTTATAGGGCATAGTGGGATTCAAGGATAAATATCATAAAACTGATTGTCAAGAATGCTGTTAATTTAGGCAAAATGATTTATTTCAACTTTTAACAACCGGCTGGGCTCATGAGGCAAGAAATCAAATACGGATTTGTAGAATTGTTGAGCGATTAATATTGAGTGGTCTTGCCTGAAGACCTGCAGGGAGGCAGCATGCTGGGGTGGCTGTGTGGGGTTCAGGGCAGCCAGCCAGTCTATACAACACCAGGAATAATTTGCATGTACAGTGCCAGTAAATTCAGGTTTCTACAAGTTACTTCTTACAGGAAAATTAAATGATGCACTTTCCCTCAAATAGCCTAGGCTTTATGGCATAAATTAAACCAACATGTTCAGCGAGGAAAAGCCTAAATCTGTTAAATAGTTTTACAACCTGTATGTGAAACGAGGTACAGCATGTACCAGGCAGTCTATAGTCAACGAAAGTGAGCCCAGCACATGACAATGATTAACAGAAATAAATTACTAATAGTATCTGGGTTTCCAACACTGTGCTATGCCTATCAAGAAGCAAGGTAGTCTTGGTATCACAGTACAAAAATGAAAAAACAACCATTAAGGAGGAGTGATCACCATCTTAAGTTGCAATAAACTGTCCCTACGGAATACCTTTTAAAAAGAACTGCCCATCTATTTCCACATAGACTACATCTTTCTGTGTGAGCATAAAACACATTCTTGTTTCCAGTTAAAGAATAACAAGGAGATTAAAAGTAAATACAGAATATTCAGTTAGCATAAAGGAAAAATATTCACAGAAATCAGCTCCTTGTTTCTATACTTTGAAATATCTAAGTTCTAAATTTTGTAAATCACTGTTACATAGAGCTCTAAATTTTGAACTCTATATGTTCTTTTAAACTGCATTATTTTCTGGATGGCATTAGCCATTTCCCCCGTATCCCTGATGGTGTATGTCTAGCTTGTTAGTGACATTTAAGAATTCCAAATATTGTTTTAAATATCTTCATATAAATTGCAAGTATAACAATTTGTTGAATTTTCAGAAAAGGAAATTTTTTTAAAACATATGATACATGGATTAAGTTAATGCAAGACATTCATAATCGGTCTCATTCAAGGCCAGAAATTACAAATGTATTTATAGATCTTCTGAGTAAAGTAGAACAAGGAAGAGCCTGTTTTATTGGGGACAAGCAGGATCTCATTTCAGAATAAGTTCAAGTTTCCTTATACTAGATAGGGCAGAAATGTGCAGGGTTCTGAACTAGTGAAGAGAATTGAATTTGCTCTTCCAGGGACATTTCTATCTTATCTTGTGTCTTATCAGGGCTGAGTGACAAGCATATTAATTCAGATGAAAGAACCATTCCTGCATAGAGCAGGGAAGGTGGGGGCAGAAAGGGATACTGATTGAGTTTGCAGTGTTCCGCAAACTGAGAGAAGTCATCATTACTTGTGTGCGCACAGCAGAGAAAATACACTATTTTTCCTTGGGTCACTGACAAAGAAGCTTGGCAGTATCAATGTTCCCTGTGTAGCTAATAAGGTACTGCAGGATGAAAAACTCAAACACAGAAGGAGAGTAGCAGAACATAAGCATAAATACAGCTGGCTGTGTGATTCCTTTTCTTTTTTTAATTGGTTGTTCTCTTAAAAGGAAATATTTGGTCCTATATGGGTAAGTACCTATTCAATTCATGACTATATTATTAAGAAAAAAATGAATAGGAAGAAAAATGAAGAATTTTGCAATATTAAACATGTGCACAAAGGAGAGAGTGCCTATTCAGAAATGAATAATATTAAGAAGTGACAAGACTGAAAAGTTCAAAATATGCAGAAAACCTAAAATTTAAATGCCACATTCAAAGAGAAAAGTATATACAGATTTAAGCTTCACTTCACAAGATATTGCAGCTTAGTGTCATTAAGTAACCTCTGAAACATTATTTCTTAAAATTTTTTTTCTTTGCTTTCTTCTTTGTACTTGGAATTGAACCCAGTGCTTCACACATGCCAAGCACGTGCTGTATCACTGAGCTATAACCATAGACCTTAAAATGTTTTCTTGTTATTAAAACAAATTAACTCTTGAAGCAAGAATTTTCTCAGTTAGGTTTTAATTTCACAGGTGGTGGAGTCTAGACAGATGCGATGGATCAGGAAACAGCCTGTCAAAGCCAAAACTATTAAGCCGAATTCAAGTTCAAGTTATACGAACTTGTACATCTCCTATCACAGCTCTATGACAATATATCATAGTTTCCTATGGGTCGTAAGAAAAATTAGACCCTTAAGAAAGCTGAAAATCTTAGATATCTATCCTCAGTACAGACGGATTATAGAAAATGCCATCATCTGAGAAAAACGAAGCAGCAGAACTGCTGTTTTGATGGCGAAAGTCTTTTGAAAGAGGTCAGATCTAGGAGCTGGGAGGTGACTCAGTGTTAGAACACTTACCTGGTATACGCAAGGACCCAGGTTCGATCCCCAGCACCACATAAACAATTAAGTGGAGGGAAAACAAAAACCAAATTGAAAAAAATAACTCTCTCAAAAAAAAAAAAAAAGAAAGAAAGAAGAAATCAAAACTCCTTTGCAAAATCTTTTAACTATTTTAATTATTTCCAGGAGTGGGTATTTGTAAGTCATAAATACGCATGGTGTTCGCTTGCAAATGATTATATACTTGGAATATGAAAGAAAATGTACCGTGAAAACATCAAAATCATGCCACATGTAACCCTCCCCGTCGCCGACTCCCGGAAAAGTCTCTTTAAAGATCAGCTAGTTAGCACAATAAGCAAAAGAAAAAAAAAAAATGAAAAAAAAATTTTTTAATTATAAAATACTGAACTTCAACGAAAGGAGATAGAACAACAGTGGAGTAACCCATTAAGTACTGTTGCTAAGATTTAAATTCTGACAATATTGAATTATGTATTTTTGCCAATTCTACCAAACTGAAAACCATAGGCTAAAAGGAAACAAAAGAAAAGAATAACAGAGAGAGAGAGAGAGAGAGTGTGTGTGTGTGTGTGTGTGTGTGTGTGTGTGTAAGTGCATTTTTTAAACTGGTATTGGAAGGCTACCAAGGCAGGGAGAATTTGCTGGGCACAGATCCAAGTGGAAAGGTATACCAACACTAAGGGGTGAGAAATTTTCTACCATTTATATTACTGTACATTTTAAAATCATTTTATAGAGATCTGAGTAGCTTTCAGCCTCATAAAGCTGAGGAGATTTAAAAAAATAGAAAGAGAGAGAAAAGTATTTCACAGGATTCTAGAAAAGGGAAGAATTGGTAAGTATCGATGATTTTGGCTAGGAGGGGTACAATACTATATATAGCCCCGTGGAGAATGCTCAGTCATTTATTTATCTGAAGAATGACATCTGTAGCCCAGCTTCTTCTCCAAAATAAATAAATAAATAAATAAATCCTTCTTAGAGGGACGTACCATCATCATTCAAAGAGTACTTGCATAAGATACCGTGTTCAATATCTAATATTTGTTAAAATTTTATCAAGGCTTCTCAACAAGAAAATATAAAAGGAAAAAAAAGACCAAAAAGTAAACAATAAAAGACAATTATAACTCTAATAATAGGCTCAAGGAACTGTCAATGGTGTGTTTTGATAATGATATTAAATTAATGAAGAATTAATTTATATATATATAGAATGAAGAAAAAGTTGATCAATTGAGCAGGAATTTAAATATAGTTAACATAGTTGATAATCAGTGACCTGACAATAGGCTAAAAGAAAATAACTGAAATGAAGCCCATGTTCTCAAAAGCATAAACACTACCACTTTTTTACCAAGGTAAAAAAGTCTATAATTGTATTATCATAATGAAAGTGAAGAGAAAATGGAAAGAAATGAAATTTTAATAAAGCAGTCATTGTCTAAAGATATCAAGTCAAGACTTACTCTCAATCTGAAGCAAAGGTAAAAACTGCATTATAGTATTTCAAATTATAGCCATATAAAAAGAGATGAAATATAATAATATTGATTAATTATAAAATACACATTGTCTTTAACACAGCAATGGTGTTTCATATTGTCTCTCAGCAGAACTAACGGAAGTCAGCAGCTCAGTTAATGAAATTTTCATAATGCTGAAGGAAAATATGTTAAAGTTGAGAATGCAATATGTTGAGAAAATGAGATTCAAAAAGGATATGAAAAGCTATTATTAAACAAATAAAAATAATTCTTCATGGCTCTGTATTCAAGGAAGTAAAAATATTTTTATTTTCAATTAGAAGGAAAAGAAACCAGATAAAATCTTAGATGTGAGAGAAATGCATGAAGGGCTAGAAAAATCATAAATATGAGGTAAATCTAAAGGAAAACTAACTGTATAAACATCATTGTCAACAAAAGCAGCATAATAATTAACACAAGAACATATTTTGGATAAACTATAAGGAGAAAAATATGCCTGATGAGGTAAATTATTTGAGGGGAAGTGAAAAATGAAAATGTTGAGATAATTTTGAAATGTTGGACAAGTGGTAAAATATCCTACCGTATATTGTATGTTAGTAAGTAAAGCAAATAAATGATGTTTGCTAAATAGTCAATAAAAAAGGTACTAGGTGGGATATCTGAATTAATAATATAATTAAAAGAGGGTAAAAATGGAAGATATGTGTATACAACAGAAAGGAAAAACAAAATGAATATACTAAATAATAAATAAACATTAAGTATTCAATTATAAGGGAAGATTATTACTCTATGTGAAATTACTCCCACTTATAACAACAGATTTTTTTGTAGTAAAAATACCAAAAATGTCATCAGTAGATATTTGAAAAGTGGTGTTCTGCAGGCTGGATTTCACTCCCTTTTGTTAGTAATAAGATGTTTTTCCATTGGAGCAGTTAGGAAAAATCTGTCTTCATGGCAAGTGCTTGAAGAGAGCAACTTAGATAATTTTACTCCCTTCATATTTCACTGGCAAAGACATTTCCAGGATTAGTTTGCTCTGGAACAGTTCTGTCCAGCCTAGGCTCTGTGGACTCTATGAAATTCCAGGCTGAGGTTTTTCAGGGTGTGAGTACAGCCTCACCAGTTTTGCACCCGCAGCGCGTGTTCCCAGGAGCACAGGGGGCCCACTCAGCCTGGGTCAGGACCCTCCCCAGTCCTGATATCATGAGGATGCTAAGGGCCACAGAGACCACTGGGCATCTGCTGCCCAAGATGGTAAAGTGACTGCCATTACCAAGAGACTGGCGTTGGTCCTCCCGGTGCTGCAGAGGTCTGAGGAGGGAAAGAATCATTATCTAGATGTGTAACTTAATTCCAGATTTTGGGTTCTTGTTCTTTTTAAAATTTCACTGTAATAGGAAACCCAAATCAAGCTAAGCTGTAACGTACCCACAGCTATCTGTAGTTGTTGTAGCCATGATAGTATAAGAGGAAGTTTAAAAGCAAGAAATATGGCTAGGAAAAATGAAATCATAAAGTAATGTCTAACAAAATATGTGCAATTCCTCTATAATAAAGCAATAAAATTTTATTAAGAGAAAGAATAGATATTCCAATTAAATATGTGGATTCCTCTGTTAATGACTTGAAACATGCAATACGGACTAAATACTAGTTTCCCTCCAGTTGACCTAGAAAGTCAACTTAATCCCAAAGAAAAATTTGGAAAGTTAGGGATATTGAAACTTTGCTTCTAAAAACATATTGTGAAGAATATGCCAGTCAAAACAAAAACAAAGCAAAACAAAACAAAACAAAAAAAAAAAACCATGAAAAAACAAAAAAGCCATGAAAGTCATGAAGAAAAACAAAGCTGGAAGATTTATTCTACCAGATGTTTTTTGTTACCGCATGCAGTATGGATTACAAAATTTCCCAATTAAATATACTGATTAAATAAGAAGGATATGTGAGAAACAGATCCTTCACACACATGGCCAATTGTTTTATTTTAAAAGAGATAAATTCAGCTTTAGGAGCACTTATTTGTGTACGTGGTTCTGGGGTTCCAACCCATGTCCTCACGCATGCCAGGCAAGCACTGTAACGGCTGAGCCACTGCTCCAGCCCCAAGTCCATCCATTTTTAATAGCTTTTCTTAGTAATATGTTAGTATGATGTTCACTTATCTCCATCTTCCAATAGAAATAAATATAAGCAGAAAACACTGCAATGCCTAGAAGAAACAAACTAAAAAGCATGATCTTATTACCCCCAACATTCGTTGGAGAGATTCATGTGTGTGTTAATCTCACATTAATTAAAACAAACCATTCTCATTAGCTAGCTTAAACCCAACTCCTTCATGGTGAACCCTTCATTGTTTTTTTCTTCTAATTCTTCCTCTTTAATCTCTATATTGTCACATAGTTAACATGTCATCAACAGTGTCACCTTGCTATGTGACACATTCCACAGAAATAAGAGAAAGACTTAAGAGGGCACATCACCAATTAAGAACATGAAATTATTTTACCTTTACACTTTCACTTTCAGGAAGAAACAAAACAGGGGAAAAAAAACATGCTTTTAAACATATTTTTCCTGGCTAGAAAAATAGTTTATTTCTGATATGTTTGGTATTTTAACATTTAGCAATAGAAACAACTCATTACCAGATAATTTACTGTGAATTCTGAAAATTTAATTCAATTCCATGAATAAGATGTAAAATGAAATGGAGAAGGGTATAAACACATGGTTGAGTGGGTCTATTTATCTTATTATTACTATAATTCAGATTAAAGCCATTAAGCAGTCATCCCTTGGTAGCACTGGTTTTAAGGTCATTCATTTTATAATCAGACCTTATAAAAATGCAAGGTTCACTCGGTAGGAACAGGAGTGTGGAACAAGAGTATCATCAGCAGGAAACAGATCTCCTAGAAGAATATTTGATTCAACACAGAATTCGAAGTTGAAAACATACTTACCCACTCAAGAAACAGCTGATGCATAACAAGAATATTTTCTCTGTGATCTCTATTTTTCACTCTTCTTTCTTTGCCCTGACTCTCTTTACATTTCTTTGAAGATTTCCCCTGGTTCTCACCCCTATCTCTTATCTCTTTTCCTCTGAAAAAGACTGAAATTGGCAGGCTTACCGGGAAAGACATAATCTACCTTAGGTTGTCTTTTAAAAGCTACAAAATTCCAGGGTTTAAATTGTATATAGAAAAGCAATCAAACACATCAACTGGAAACCACCCCTTCCTGCGAGCAAATAGACCTCTGCAAACAGTGTGCTCCACTTACTTGACCAGCAAGAGCTGCGAAGCAGAGCAATGCTAAATAGCCTGTTATGTATCCCTGGAAAGGGTGTTTATTTCTATACAGAAAAAAATTGTGTGTGTGTGCGCGTGCAAGGTTAAAGAAGTTAAGGGCTTACCCACCCTCAATTCTTTAAACGTAGAAAAACAATCTGAATCTCGGAATGTCTTTTTCATATTACTAGAGCTATTTAATTTAATTAAGGTTTTAGATTTTATTGGAAAAGGACAATTTGGTACAATCAGAAATTGGATTCCAATGTTGTTTAGTATATGTGTAACCTTAGTTTATTAGGCATCTACATGAACAACTTATATAATACAGATAAATTTCTCTCTGATATCGATCATATAATGAACAAGACTTTGTCCAAATTTAGAAGGTCTCTTTTACATCATATGTCTTAAACATTGTACATAACATGTGCTAAGTTCACTTTATTTATTTATTTATTGGAATTAGAGATTGAGTCTAGGATGCTTTACCACTGAGCTACAACGACAACCCTTTTTTAAATTTTTATTTTGAGATAACGTCTCTCTAAATTGATAAGGTTGACCTTGAACTTGATATCATCCTGCCTTAATCTTTCAAGTTGCTAGGACTAAAGGCATGCATCATCAAGTCTGATGGAAAAATTCACTTTTAGGAAATTATGACCTGTACTTCAAAGCAAAATATATCCATCCATGAGAATAGTGACAATCACTGATTTGATTTTGCCTATAAGAAACTCTTTTATTGAATTATAGTGTGTATATTTAGTTTATTGAATTATACAGATAAAAGGTACAAATAAACTTTAATTGTACAACTTCAAAATTATTCCATATGCAGAGAACACAGTTTATGAATTATAACATTTCAACAAGACAGAAGCTTAATTTCCCAGTTACTAGTTGTGGATACTTACCTCACTGACAGTGTTATCATGCATTGATTTTGGTTATACTTAATCTTATATCAGTTAAACCAGAGAAATTTCAGCTTGAATTTGTGCTTTTGTGGTTCGAGGTTTTTATATGGCACCAGTATATTAATTCTCATTTCTGTCTGCAAATCATGGCAAGAATATGCTGTAATTTGTAAATGTAGCTGCAATGGATATTTTATCACAATTTCTAGTAATGATTATGAGAAATGGTAAGGTAGCTATTAATACATCTCTATATATCTTTATTTTTTCTGAACATTGCTCTATTTAAAATTTTATACTATCTTAAATTGAATATTTATAGCATTGATTCTCATTCTTCTTTTCTTATAGTCATTCAAGATTATAAATTTTCCTGTGAACATGAGTTAACAAATTCTAAAATACAATTAGATGTTCCCCATTTATGTTGGTTCAACTTCAGATTTTTTTTTAGATTTATCTGTGTTCAAAAGAAATAAGTTTCTAAGAATCATACATCAAATTTCAATTTTCCCCCTAGGGTTAGAATATGCATAAATATTCTTGCCTATGATATGTGTCCATAGCAGCCAGCAGCAACTCCAATCAGCTACTGCCCTGCATCACCATGCTTATGATGAACTTGGAGAAAAATCAAAATTCAAACTTCAAAGTATAATTTATACTGAATATACATAGCTTTCACACTGCAGTACAATTAATTTTATATTAAACCATTGTTGAGTGAGGTAAAATCAGTACTGTATTGCTAAGTTAATAAGCTTGATAGGTGAGGTTTATCAAATGATTTTTTTACTTATATTTTCGACTTATGATGGATTTATTGGCATGTAACTACATGTAGAGGTTTTAAGTTGAAAGTTATCTGTTACTATACAGTTGTCCCTCAGTATCTACTGGGAACTAATTCCCCATACTAAAATCAATGGATATTCAAGCCCCTTATATGTAATGGCATGGTATTGGATATAGCCTATGCACATCTGCCTTGAAATCATTTTTGTATTTCAAATTATTTTAAAGTACTTATAATACTGAATATTATGTAAATTTTCATTATCCTGCATGTCTAGGAAATAATGGCAAGGAAGATATTCTGTTCGGGATCAATATAGATGGTAATTTTCCAGATATTTTTGGTCTGTGGTTGGTTGAATCTGAACATGCATATGTTTAGAATCTCACTCTGAATCAGCATGAATTTGATTATGTGACCCCTATACCAATATAACCTCATTGACTAGAGGTTTGTTGGTGTAGAATTTACCAAGCCAAATCTCTGACAAAAAACAGCTAGAAGGTTTAAATAATTTTAAAATATGCATATCTATTGAAGATGGAGGAATAGGCTAAGACCAGCAAAACATTAAGCGGACAAGAGCTCACAGAAAAAGGAGAGAGTCAGAGAATGAATGCGTGATATATGGAAATATTTTTTGTTCCTTTTTGATTTCATTTTTTTTAATTGGTCCAACATAGTCTTATGTAGTGAAAGTATTTGTTGTTACATATTCATACACTCTAACATAATGATAATGTAATTTGAACTTAATTTTACCCAGGATTTACCCCATCCACCAACTCCCTGGTCTCAGAACTCCACTGCATCCTTCTGATTACAGATATTAATGCATATATCCATATATAATAATTTGTTAATTTTGTAGTTTTAAATGCCTGTATGAGTATTATTGAGATTCTCAAGGGAATAAAATATACCAGGTAATATTTATAGCCCCCCTTTTTACTCCACATTACTCTCCTCTTCTTAACTAGACTTTGCCTAGATCATGAGTTATTCCAACTTTGGTGATGAGTCTATTATATAAACATGACTCTTTCACCCAAACCTTAGTTTTACTCTAGCTTCTTCATGTGAGAAAACATTTGACTGTTGAGTCTCTGAGTTTGTCTTATTTCACTCAGCATAATTTTTTTCAATCCAGTTACCCGTGAAAGCCATGATTTTGTTCTTTTTAATAGCTGAGTAGAACTCCATTGTGTTCTGATGAATATCCATTAGATGTGTACGTCTATTCACATTCCCTACAGAACTATTCCTAAACTGTCAATATTAAAAAGCCTGAATAACTCAACTGTTGTAAAGCTAGGGGATATTTTTTAAAATCATTGTCTGTAATGATTATTTGAAAAATGTGACCATTATTACTCCTTTAAAGATGATTTGAGTTTGGAAATTTCTTGATAGATGCATAGCTAGGACAATTAGGACTTATCACTTCTTCAGCTACGTTGCATGTCAAGTGAAGAAAGTCGGTCTCAGACAATGTAACTACTTTGCTTTGCCCTACCTTAGAGCCATCAAACATCAGCAGGGGGAGGCGACACCATCGCGCATAAATTCTTCAAACAAATCTCTCATGACTTCAAATGAAAACATATCACTTTAGAGTTAAAAATCATAATTATTTATTTATTTTTCCTAAGAGGTACAGCTGCTTCACCAATGGAGCAAATAAGTTATCAGACTGGCCATGGACAGAAAATCCTGGCAGTTATACCATGTGATCTAGGCAATGACAAATGCATCTGGTATTAGAGAATGCTAGAGGTAGGAAGCTTCCTGTAACACTCCCTGTTGGACTTGTGACTTGGGAGGTTTTAATGCGTCTACCCTGTTTAATGGTTTTGAGGTTTTAATCCAGCAGAGATGTAGCAGCATCCCGTAGTCCGTTGAATGGACACATGCTGCTTGCTCACTTTGTGCAGGAAATCTTTTCATTTCTCTGGAGTATTCTTTCACCACATGAGAGGAAACCGTTGAAACTGAAGAAATCAGTTTCCCTTTAAGAGCATTAACACATAAAATGGACATTTATACAGTTTTGCTCATTTTATTCTATTTTTACATGATTTGATATATAGACTTCCTGGCTTCAGTAGAATTAGAACTGGAAGTCTGTGAGCTATACAATTTGATGATATTTTCTAATTATGTGGATATTTTACAAATTTTATTTAAAACATTTTATGATATTGCCAGACATCGATAAGAAGATCTGTGTAATATAATCAGATAAATATACTATTGCTTACATTTCTAAATTATGATGATATATAAACCTCTTGTGAGAAAATAGAACACGAATATGTAAAAAATCCAGAGTTAATTCACTTTAATATTACTTATTAAGGACTTTTGGCTTAATAACATTTATTTATTCATGTTTTATTTTGTTAGACCTCAACTTATCCATAATATTAATAAATTATCTCCATTTACTTAACACTTGATCAGTGAAATAAATACAATAGTTAATAACACTCTGATTCTATTCTTGTGCTTCAATATTTAATTAACATAATAAATAAAAATAAAAAGAAGAAAATTGTCTTTAATGTACTTCCTGTTTCAGCACATCATAGACATTGCCTGCTCATTTTCTATTTATAAAAGTTTGCACCCTCTCAAATGCAGCCATGTCTCTGAAAGAACCAGTGGCTTGATTTAAATTTTCATTGGTGATTTGCCTATAGAGAGCATGTACAGTAGTCTTGGTACTTGGATCTAGATTCAGATCTAATGTCATCTTTAACACATTCCCTTTGTATCAGTTATAAGCACTTTCTGTGTGTGTGTGTGTGTGTGTATCCCAAACACACACACACACACACATACACACACACACATATTCTAAATACATAGTCTTCATTTTAATTCCTTGAACCTCAGATAATGTGAATTATCATTCTCCAAATTTTAAATTATTGAAATTTCTATAGAAAAATAAAATGAAGACATTTGGATCAATAATCCATGACTACTTGAAAAGAAAAACAGAAATGATAAAAGTGACACCACTAGAAAGAGCCAGATGGAAGCTTTTTCACTTTTTTTTTTAATGAAGCCCTAGCAAGTCACACAACGACATTCTGCCACCTACCATTGGTTGGTGAGACACTAGGGCCAGCTTATATTTAAAAAGGGGCACAATAGATCATCTTGATAGAAGAGCATTGATTGATTTACTGAGTAGTGTTAAACAATCACACTCTGTCTCTGACCACAAATCACGTTTATCCCCCATACTTAGAATACTTGGGCCTTTCCAAGTTCCTCAGTAGTCAAGAGTTTCAGGTTTGAGCTTTAGGATCCTGTCATCTAATTACATTACTAGGGACACACGTAGCCTCTCAGTATAATATTTTAGGAACTGTTCTTTGAACATCATTTCTCTTAAGCCAAAGTTCTGTCATGGTGTCTTCCCCTGTCGATCTTGACATTCAAAATTGACATCAATGTAAGTAACCACTGTAAACACTTCCATTCCAAAATAGAGAAAAGAGACAAAAGCAATCACTGCTAAGTAGCAATTCTGAAATCCAGCCCAGCACATATCAATATTTTAATTACTGCTCAATCCGTCTGTCGGGGAGCATTCTCCATGAATCTTGACTCCATTCTCTGGGCTTTGGGTTCTAGCCTTTGAATTTGCCATTCTTTAATATAAAATGTAGCTCATGTTTGCAGCTCATTATTTTTGTCATCCAATTTCTTGTCTGTAGTTTTTTTTTTTAAGAAATAGAGGGACAGTGAGAGAGAAAGAAGCAATTTTATATCATTTTTCATGTGGCTATCATTGCTCCAACACTTCCTTATGTATGCTACGCTGATATTTGAACCTGAGTTCCTGCACATGAGAGACCAGCATCAAAACTGCTGAGCCACTGCTCCAGCTCCAGTTGTTTGTTACCTTTTTTTCTAATTGGTACTTTTTTAGGTAGACATGACATAATTATACAAGTATGGACTTTAACTTATTCTAATTTATTCTCCAATTTTTCCCCTTCCCCTCTCTTCCTCCCATCGTCTGTTTTATTTTCTTGTTATATATATGTGACAATAGAATATGTAATTAGACAATTATAAAAACTTGGAGAGTACCTTGTTTAACTCAGTTCCCAGTGTTTCCCTTTCCCCTCTCTTCCTTCACCCCCTTGTTCTTTTAAATGTACTTGACAATAAGACAAATATTAATATTTTTATGAAAACATGCAGTATAATTTATTCTAATTCAGTCCCCAGTATTCCCCACACTCCTTCCTTTTCTCTCTGTTCTGCTGGTCTTTCTGTTATTTACTAATAGTTTTATTTTTAATTTAATGACTTGTTGATGAACATGCTGATAAGAATCTCTATATGTACATATGTGAACATGGAAAAGTTAAGCCTGATTCCTTCCACAAACTTTCCCAATCTCATTCTTCCTTCCCTTTTTATACTGTAGTTACCTCTTCATTTCTTAGTCTAAAGAGCTGTGTTCCCAGTGATACTTCTATCTTAAACCCTCAATGAATTTTCTGTAAGTTTTACTGGAGTTATTTCTTCATGGGTTTCTTAGAAATCTTACATAGTAATGGACATACATGAGCTATATCCAAACTGTATGTACAGAACAATTATCTGTGTAATGCTTAACAAGACATTTCCTTAAATTTTTCTGAGGCCTTAGCTAAGGGTTAGGATCAAAGCTCTCGCTTTAAATTTATAGCATGCTTTTCTGACAGTGAAATGGGTACTTTCTGGAAACCATTTTTTTGTTTCTTTCTTTCTTGTTAATACAAAGGGACAGTGAGAAAGAAGAGAGAAAGAGAGAATCAATTCCATTTAGTTTTTCATATGGCTTTCATTGCTCAGACACTTCGTTGTGTATGTGGTGCTGGATATATTTTAGTTTTTAATTATCTTTTCACTGAAGTAATCTTTCAGGGGTGATAAATATAATATTGTATCATTGTTCTGAAAATACTAATAAACTTTCTGTTGCATGAATAATTTATTATAAAATACACATGTATGCATATGTATAATTTGCCTTATACCTTTAAGTTTGTTTTTTGTTTTTGTTTATCTAGCTTTTTTCAAGATGTCAGTTTGCTGAAATTTTTACAATTCCTGGTTTTCAGTTTAAATAAAAAAAAAAACCTTAGTTCTCTCATTAGGGAATTTTTTTTAATGTGCTTGATCTAAATTAGGAGAATGGGGGGAAATGAACACTTTATATTAAATTATCCATGGAGTTATAATTTTGGAAGAGATCATTCCTTGACCATTCTAAAAGTCAAATATTACTTGAACCTCCATCCAAGTTCTTTCTCAGACATGGAAATAAATTATGCAGTAACAAGACCAATAACTACTTAATTATTAAGTTAATCTTAGAGTGTTTGCCCAAGTTTAAATGCATGAGGCAGGGAATTTTCAAATAAGTATCTGAAACACATTACCTTTTTAATGCTAATTGATCTTATTATTGCTCTTAGCAACTTGTATTCCTGACCTTTCTCCTCCTTGATTTTGGTTCCTCCTCATAACTTCCCTATAAAGTTACTCACTTATTGGTTTTGTCTTATTGATGAATCCACCAAACTTCAACCCCCCTAATTTTGATATATTAAAATAAATAAAAATAAAGACAAGAACTAGAGAGTGTCCAAGTAGATGAAGTCAATTAGGCCTCAAAAGTCACCTGAACTTTTCTAAATTTGCAAACAAGCAAAACTAAATGCGAGCTATTTCTTGTAAACACCAATGTTAAAGAAAAATGGCCAACCAATTTGAAGTTTCTAATGAACTCACAATTGTGTAACTAAGAGAAGTACCAAATAAATCAACTGCACAATGGGAAATGATCAAATTGTTTTCTCACTTCCGTTTCTCCCCTACAAAAATCTTTACTTTGTAATCCTGGTTAGATTCTCCAAGTGACTTCCCTTTTGGAGATGCCCAGTTCATGAATTGTTATGCTCTTGACTCTGAAATTATACTATACCTCAGTTTTTCTGTAGACGTAAATTTTAACTTCCAAGTATCTACCAATGGACATTTCAGAAATTCCTCAATCATTGTGGATTGTTGATATGAGTTTCAAGCAGAATTAAGTATTTAATGACTTTCTTCTACTACCCTTTTAAAGACAAAATAATAAATGTAAGATGCATTAATTGAATTAAAATAAAAAGTGGATATATTAATTTGAGTTAATTTGCTAGTAATTCAAATGAAACAGATTTTATATATAACCTGCTATTTGAATTCTCACCTCACTGGTGCCAGAAGTTTCACTATCCTTATTGATACCCCATTTTTGTATGTGGAATGTAACCATAAAAAATACTGAGCATATTTGTCACGATATCTGAAGTCTCTAATATAAAGATGAAATATTTAAAGTAGGTAGTACAGTACTCATTTTTAAGAAGATGATCATTCAAATGAACACTGATGAAAACCAAAGTTGTATCTCCTCTTTCTGTCACTTAAAACATTTCTATTCCATATTTTTCCTCACTGATTGCTCACACAGTACAGAGTTACCTACTGTGAATCAGAATGCACACATTGCTAAAAGATAGATAACAAGGTTTAATAGTGTCATATCAAGGTGTGGAATTGTTATGTTTTTACATCTGTTCCAGGTAAATTTTTATTCCTCTTTCTGAAGTATTTTTTTAAACTGGTGGCAATCTACGAAACAGTGGCTGACATTACTTCTAAAGTAAGGGGAAGGTTTTTCTTTTTATATCCCTGAAATTTAACTGTTGAGATGGCATTTTGCCCATACTACATTTTCTTTATATTTTCCTCTTTCACTGTTCTTAGCATTTGAAGTGCTTGACCTAGATAAAACAAAATTTATATTTATGCTTCCAAAATACAGCTTTCTGTTCAAATTAACGTAAAGCTTCATTTTCTTCTACATCTGCACATTGTCTAAGAGGGTTCCAAAATATATAAAGTGCAGCCATATGATATCAATAAATAAAAAAAAATAATTACCAAGCTATTAACAATCCCAAAGTTATATGAACTCAAAACATGGGCTTAAAATGAAATAAAACAAAGTACAACAGAATTAAGGAATAAAAAACAAATCAATAGTCATAGTTTAAAAATAAATCAATAACAATAGTTTGATACTTTTATACATCAAAAAGATAGTAATGTAAAAGTATATAAGCAATATGTTGATATGTAGAAAATCGTAAAATACATTTAATTTTTCCATAGGATTCTAAATTTCATGTCAAAATGTTGCAAATTAAAGTCATAATTAAATGTCCCTATTTCATGGAAGGCTATGATACTCTGATCAGATATCCTAAAGGCTGACACTTCCATATCACAGCTTTTAGGGACGGTGGAAAACTGTGATTACTTTCTGCACAGATGGAAAATAGTAGCCCTTTGCCACAATTGGGTCAATGCTAAAGACCCAAGTAAGTTCTGCTTTTTGTTTTTTTAAGAGAAGATCAATGGGAGGGGCAATTTTATTTAGTTTTTTCATATGGCTTTCATTACTCTGACACTTACTTCATTGTGCATGTGCTACTGCGGTTTGAACCCGCATCCCGTGCTTGCCAGGCAAGTGTCATAACAGCTGAAATTCTGACTTTTAATATCATATCCATACTTATTAGGTTCTTGACCTTGGATGAAGATATTTGTTAAGGTTTAGAAGTCAACTTTTTTCTGAATATTTGCTACTCATGAGTTTAAACCCTGAGCACAGGTCTAGGAATCAGTAGGGTAGAAGAAGGAATAAGATTTGTCATCCACCATCTGAAACTACCGTTCTCGTCTTCTGGCCAAAGATATTTAGGTAAAACTGAAACCACCACAACTGGGGGAGAGATACCCGGGTGATCAGAAAAAGACAAGACAGCTGCTATACATGCAGGATGGGAGCCATACATTGTGTGCTCAGGTGGTCCACTAGGGTATATCTAGAGCTCTGGTCCCCAATTTTCACTTCGAATTCACACAGATAGAATGCCTATGGCATAGGAGCTGGAGGTAGCCAGAGGCATAGAATCCTTAAAGGCATACACCTGAGTCCTCCCAGAGACATTCCACCTACACTAGTCTAAGTACTAGTGAAGGGTGTGAGAAACCCAGAGGACATGAATGCTAGAAGAGATGATAAGTTTTAGTTATCACCTTGAGATCTATCATAGTGTTGGGCAGTAGTACAGTGCTGTAAGATAAATCATTGCCTCATTAGTTTCTCAGAAACAAGATCAAGCGGGATTCTATTCATAGATAGGATCAAACAAATGGATGTGAGTAGGGCAAAGAAGAGATAATGGTGGAGGAAATTGAGTTACACCCAGATCCATTCCTCTGAGTTGATGAGAAGGAGCCTCAGTTACTAGGCACCTAAGCTGCAAATGACTCATAGTTATTTCTCTCTCCAAAACATTCTGGCTATAGGCAACTGTCTCAGTCAAAGTTAAATATTCTATCAGGTGTCCTGCCTACTGCGAGATAAAAAGACCAAATTTCTTGCTTCAATTTTAAATAAATCAGAAGTGCTATTTCAGTTCTAGAGCATTTCAGAAGAAAGCATAAGAAACATAGAAATCTAAAAGGGAGAATTTGAATAGATCACACAGATCATTTGGAGCAGTTGATGCTGATTAAAAGGTGCTGATAATTTTCTCAGGCATTGAGTAGTTGTATATAAAATTTTATTATGAAAATTATTTAAATAGATATTTTAATATCACAATATGTGAATACCAAGATAGATACCAGCTTACTATATGGAAGAAAAACTAATATTTTCTAAAATACAAGAGTAGATAGGGGTGGAGATGTAGCTCAGTGTTAGAGTGCTTGCCTGGCATGAACAAGGCTGTGGGCTCAATCCCTAGCACAGTGCACAAACAAACGTTGTCTATTCCTGGAGTGTAAAATGTGTAATATTTTTATCATCTTCTTTGAAAACTTGGTGTTGTGTTGATGATCACACTACTTTCTATTTTGCATAGACGTGTGTTTGCATCGTGTGCACTTAAATTCACTTACAGTGAATGTATGTGGTAAGCAAAGGACAATCTGCAGCCACCTTATACACTGGGTTATTTCACCTGTGCTGTCACGACTACAAATCCCTTCTGAGCTGAAGTGAAGAAGCTGCTTGCCTCTCTGCAGGAGAATGACAACGACTGATAGCGCTTCCCCTTTCTCGGGTTTGAAAACCCTGAACAGGAAATACAACACTCTTTTTAACATATTATCAAGAGCCCCTGCTATAGAAGAAAGTGGACTTATTGGACTGTGAAATTGCGGTCAAGGACATTAACATGTTTAGCCACAGAGCATGTACTTGCCTAGGACACATCATCAACATGTCACCTCTGCCATTTGGCTCTGGATTACAAAGTTGCCTTCTACTGATGATCACTGCTGATAGCCCTGCTGGCCCAAAAACAAGAAGTACAGGTGATACTAAAAGCCACAACTCTACAGAAATACAGTCTTTCGCATTTTTCCCCTTGAACCCAACCAGAGACTTTGCATTGTGTACGATAAAAAATTTTCATTTTTGTTCTAATAAGTAATATTTCATATCATTTTTAAAAATAAGTGAAGTCAGGTAATTAGAAATTTAATGCTGTGCTAAATACACTGCCTAGATTCAATTAAGATTCTAAGATCAGTTAATTTTTAAAATAAGAATAATTAGGATAATATTCTGTTTTAAAAACTGAAAACTAGGTGTCAAAATGGGTTTGAATATTACTCCTGTATATAATGTTTTAGCTGAAATTGTCTAGTTATTTCCAGAATATTAGCTTGCATAAAAATTGTAAAGAGACTCCAGTTTGTCAGATTCTATGGAATCTTATAGAGTAGGCATTATTTTAAAGGGAAAAATTTTAGGTTCAAATATAAATTACAAAAAATGTCGAGTTCCTTTATACACTTCACCTTTATACACCTATTTCCCTTAATGTTACTCTCTTACATTAAAGGAGAATGGAATATTTGTAAAGGTTAAGAGAACAAATGTACATTAGCTAAACCCTGGGGTTCAGCACTGTTACACTAATGTCCTTTATTTCTGTTCCAGAATCTCTTCTGATCTAGTAGAGTTTCTCAGTTTTTCTTTGTTTGTTTTTTGCTTGTTTCTGAACATAAAAGTTTTGAAGGGTATTGATCAGGTGTTTTGTACAGTGTTTACAATTTTGGTGTATTAGTGTTTTCCTCTTGACTAGATTTAGGGTGAAGGCTTTTTTTTTTCTTTTGACTACACTTTGGGTCTAATACAGGGGTTCTTAACCACTAAGTTACATCCCCAGCCCTGTTCTTAATTAACTTTTTTTTTCTTTTTTAGTTTTGATACAGATCTTGTTAAGTTGCAGGCAGGGCTCCAAGTTAACCATTCTTCTGCCTCAGTTTCCCAAGTGGCTGCAATTACACTTGGGAATTTTTAAAGAGATAGAGAGAGAGAGAGAAAGAGAGAGAGATAGAAAGAGAGAATCAATTTTATTTATTTTTTCAACTGTTTTTTGTTTTTTGGACACTTAGTTGTGTATGTGGTGCTGGGGTTTGGCTGAGCCATGGATTCAGCTTTGAGCAACAGCTTTTAAAATAATATATAATGGACATGAACTGACTTTCCTGATATAAACCTATATGAGATCATTTGATTAATTCACTATTTGCAAGGTTTCTGCACTTGTGAATATATTAATTTTCCACTTTCAGAGTCTAACTTTTTTATATGAGTCAATAAGTCAAGACCCCAAATAAGTGGAAAGAATCAATGCTCACCTTCAGGAGAGATCACTTTGCATTATTTGAATTTTTTATAAGGAGATTTGTTCTTACCTACCCATTTATTTTATTATTTTTATTAACATAGAACCCTTTGCTTTTATTTTGTAGTTGTTTAACAATCCAGTACTATGCTCTATGTTTTGTTACTCAAATTACTCCAACATTAAGTAACTGTATCTAGTTAGAGTAAAAAATCCTGTAACTCTTTAACATGTTACCATTTTTTTCAGTTTTAACCATTTCTGTGATTTCTGATTCTAGAAGATGCTCCAGGTTCATTTTTTATTTTCTTGTCTCAACTCTAAAATCATTTCTTTCTTTAAGGAACTTGAGTTCTTTAAATTCGAAAATAGGATTTGAAGCCAAGACCTAGGATAGGGTGTGCTCATTGCTTCTTGCTTTTGTGCAATGGCATTCAAGAAGCAGTTTGTGCACATATGTCTGCATTTCTATTACCCATCCATCTCTATGCATATTAAACAAAACATGGCATTATGTTTTTATTTCTAATTTATAGATGAAATTAATGAAGTGTAGATACATTAAGGAACTTACCCAATTTCAATAGACAATAGTTGATGTAATCGTTCTATATGTCAAATTTCAGTAAATTTCTCCTTTTATTTTGCAATTATTTGTGCATCTTCAATTTTTCTACGTTAAAACTAAATTTCTTGCCATTTCTCCAAAATATATTTCTTCTGTAATTGTATCACAGCATTATTCCCATTTGCTTTAGATTATCTATCCAGTAAACATATATGAATAGAATTCTTGACTTCTTTTAATCCTTTACCCTGATTTTTACCCAGAGTCCTATCAAAGCTACATTTAAATAGTTTGAGATTTATCACTCTCTTTGCTCTCATCCCTACTGCACTCAATCAGGCTGATAGTCTTTTCCTTATGCAATCTGGTGACAGACTTCTGGCTGATTTTGTTTCTACTCATGACCCCCTGGAAGAAATTTTGAATTGAACAATCTGGGTTTCAGTATTCTACCTATACCCCCAAATTGGATGATTTGCAATGTATTATTTCACCCCATTATTTATTAAATGCCTTAGATTAATAGTTATAGCTCCACGTGAACTCTTTTATTTATTTGTTTATTTTTAAAAGAGAGAGCATAAATTTTATTTTTTACCTGAATTTTGTTTCTCCAACACTTCTTTGTGTCTGTGGTGCTGGGGTTTGAACCCGGGTCTTCACATGCCAGGCAAGTTCTCGAAACACTGAGCCAATGTTCCAACCCCATGTGAACTATTTTAAAGCAAAAATAAATTTCTTATCACATGGAGGAGGTAAATATTTCATTTACCAGATGAGGGGAGATGTTCGTGCAGCCCACAAGAAATGAAATCAAGGACTACAAGTGCCTCAGAGCCTTCTTGTGTCCTCATCGCTTTGCTCTGAATTTGCTGATTTGTCCAGTGCTAGCTTAATTGCATACTCTTGATTTCTCCAATATTTAATCTTTAATTCAGGGAAAATATACTACTGGGACACGGAGGTAGAAGCTGACCTCCAGTACTAACTGGTGGATCACGCTTTCATACATCACTCCTAAGCATAATTTTCACAATTACCAAGTAGAAATGTTCTATAAATTTGCATACATACTAGTGTCTATGTATTATTTTAATTTAAAAATATTGTGCTAGAAAATATTTACTGTTAATATTTGGCCTAATAATTTGCTTTTTTACACTCCATATTATATTTTTATTTTCAAGCCACACTGATAAATTTAGTTTTTCTTTATTCATCTACAATAAATTAGGACATCATGTACATTTATCTTAAGTTTATTAAATTTCTTATTGACAATATTTAATAGATTTTTAAAAACTTTTCTAGATCTAGGTTTTACATTTAGATCTAGCTACTGATCAATTGATCTTTCTCTACTTCCAATGACCTGCACATTTATGTTCTAGTTTATCAGGAACAGTTGCAGTTTACGCAGGCATGATAATTTAATGACCCTTTCTCGAAGTATTAAAACTGTCCCATTTAAGACAATTAAATATGACAGTACCTTAATAATAAGGCATTAATAAAATACATTTTTTCTCTGAAGTTAATATGTAGATGGCATATAAGAAAAGCATTTTTATTCTAAGACAGGTATAGTTTGATCTAACTTGTGCAAAGGAAGTACTAGAGCATGGGTGATAGTTGTTTCTAACATACTTATAAATTTGATATTAATCAGACACAATGACAAGAATTACATACCATGCTTAGTCCCTCCAAGTTATGGTTTCTATAAGCTGATACGTAAGCCTTGATGTCTTAAAAATAATAAGAAAAATTAGATTTAGGAACACCTTGTATGCTGAAAACCAAAGGGTACAATGTAGGGATTATGTTAACATTAGGTACTTATTTTTATAGTTAAAATAAAGAGCACAGAGTTTTGTGATCACCCACAAATGTGAAATGGATCTTCATTAAAATAGTGGTTTAGAAGTGAGACTGATGACGGTACACACATTCTAAGAGAGAAGTAGGACTAACTCACACTATGGAAATTTCTGGAAAAAGCAGGGCACCATTCCATGATTTCTCAATATGGTGGAAGAGACCCAGTAGAAGGGACTGCTTTGGCTTTTCCTGTGGTTAGTGCGCAAGGTGAGGATAAGGTTGTCCCACTGGCCACAGCTTGTGTGATTTGTGCTTCTCCCAGAGCCTAAGAAGGGAGCACCTGGGTTCTCTTCCTGGCTTGCAGATGACAGGCAAGAGGGAGAAAGAAGTAATAAGATTTTATTTTTTGTTCACACATTAAGCAAGCAGTTCATTAAAAGAGGAAAATTATCACTTACAATGTATAAAAAGATAGTTATATTTTAAACTTCTGAGTTAAAGACAAATGCAAATAAATTATCATCATTGTTGTCTAATGTACCTTTAAAGAAACACAGTTAATTTAACATTACCTCTTGTTTGATTAGAACATTTTACTAAAAAAAGCAAATTTAATGAATATTGCAATTCACTTTCTATTTTGTGGCTGCTTCTCCACTTTGATCATTATCATTTCACTATACATTATTTTAAGAACTCATTAATGAAATTAACTGTTCCCAACTTCCTGAACTTAATTTCTTGTCAAATTTGGAACATTTTTTTGAAAAGTTAGAGCCAAAAGAATATTATACGTGACAGGATTGTTTTAATTAAAAAAAGATATTTTTCTATGCAATATCAATCTATAAGTGATGAGGAAAAAGCAGACAATTTCAAACACCCCTGTTACTCTCATTCAGAGAATCTAATTCTGTATATGTTCTTTTTTGTTTTGTTTTGTTTTTTTAAGAAAGAATGACAGTGGAAGAGTGAGAGAGGGAATCAATTTTATTTAGTTTTTCACATGGCTTTCGTTGCTGTGGTATACCTGGTATACCATGACACTTCGTGGTATAATGGTGTTGCCAGGCAAGTACCATAATCACTGAGCAATCCCTCCAACTCCTCTGTATAACTTATATTGAAAACATTTGAACAATTATCTTCTGAAAATGCCTTTACTAAAAAAGTTATATTTTTCAATTTAATAATCAGTAAAATTTGCAGAGCAAAAATTTTTCAGCACTTGTTATGGTACTGTATATATTTTATATTTTTTAAAAAATTGAAGAAGTTTTTAATCTTTTTAGTTTGGGGGGAAGTTTAAAATCATAAACATGCTATGTTCATATATTAATGCAGGTAGTTATAAATATTCATTAGTTATTTCTTTATTTTTGTACGAGCCAGCAGTCAGGGGCTCTAGCCTCTTTTGGGGAGAGAGCTCTCGTACTTTTCTGCTGCTCGTGGTGTTCCTGCTACTTTGAAGGATGAGCTCTTGCCAGCAGCCGAACCTGCCTATGCTTTGATCCTGAACTTCCCAGCTTCCAGAACGGTGAGAATTTGCTGTCCGTGTTTGTTCTGGATGCAGTCTTGCAGCGTTGCCTTGACTTGTTTGAGATCACCCAATGTTAGGCATTTTGTCGTAGCAGCACAAATGGACGAATAGGCTAAGACATTTACGTTGCCTTGAAAGAGAGATGTGAAGCATGGGTACATAAACAGAGAAGTAAAGCTTGGATAAAGACAGACCTTTTCGGGTCTCTGGCCTGTGGTTTTTCTCATCCCCAGCCCATCCCTCAGGTCAGAACCCGGCTGGACAGGGACATTGGAGTATTGAAAAAAAAGTTGAACCTTAAGGATAATTAATTTGTTATATTAGTTAGAGTAGACTAGCTTGAAATAACAGTTTGGTCTAAATAGTATAAGCAGTAAGCACAGCAAACATTAGTTCCAATCCCCTGACAATCCTCTTCCAGGATGGTTGGTGCATCTTACAGCATGGATGGTTCAGGTACAGAGGCTCTTTCCGTCCTATGGTTCTGCCAATAACAATGGCCAATGTTCTTGTCATTCTACTCATGTGCTCAAAGAAAGGAAAGATATATTGGGAGACACAGTCGATTAAAAGTATCTGCCTGGAAATTCCATGTAATACACGTTATTTCATGGCATGGTCAAACATAGACACAGATGGGACTATGTGCCAAGAATGCAGAAGGAGCATATGGGTTATGATAAATAGTTGTCTACTTCAGGCTGCTAATCTTAGACATTTGTGAGCTAATGATTACCCAGACATGGAGCATAGAATAATAGCAACAAGACCAAACTTCAGTTTCCTCGAGTTTGCAATGATGACGTATGTAATATAAAAACCTTTCTCAGACAGGATTCCCACAAGCATCACACCACATTGACACTGGAAGAGTATCTCAGTAACAATGATGGATATTTTAATAATGATTAATATTCCTAATGATGACATAATTTATAATGAAAAGAAATTAGTCTCATCCATAGTTTATAAAGTTTAAGGTATTAATTTTTTATTTTACAGTTTTATTTCATCTTGCTTTATGTATTGGAACATGAGGTGATAAAAATTATTCTAAATGACTAGTGAAAATTTACAAAAAAAGAAAATAACATTTTAAAAATAATCCATTAACATACAGTAACTAGACCATTTTTATATTATGATAAAGCCTCATACTGAATGATTAGTTGAGGAACCACATATCTAATGCCTCATACTTGTGCTTAGATGATGTGTTACAGCTGTAGGCTTTAGCCATTTTGACAATTAATGCACAGCAACATCAAGAGTTTTCATAGATAAGACAGAAAGAGTGGTGAGAAAATGGGATGAATCATTATGTTATTTGCTTTACTCCATCTGGAAGGCAGTTTTATTGATTTATGTTTTCTTTTTAAGATATTTAAGTCAAATTATAATAATCTTCTGAGGAGATTAAGTTGTTGATGAAGACTCACTTTAAAAAAACAAAAATTTACACAATTTTGAAATTGCATAAGTATAAAATATAATAACATTTACAACCTTAAACAATTAATTATTGAAATGTGCAATTCAAAACAAATACATTAGGACTGCCAGACATAGCATTCTAGTGAAGTAGCTGATAATTTTTAATCAAGTATTTTTTTACCTTGGGGTATAATCAATCACACATCCAGAAAAAAACTCATGGATAATAGTAAAGAACAAACTCTTGGCTGTTAGAGCCTTGGAATCAACATTAACTAAAACTCTGGTAACAATTTTATCTCCCAGTATTTATAAATTAATTTCCTTATGAGCTGAAAAGAAGTCAATTAAAGTCTGTCTTATATTTTTCTGGAAAAACCAATGCTGATACAGGAAGTCTGTAACACACAATGATTCGCTTATTCTACAGATAGCAATAAAACTTAATGTGACAAGGGCCAATGGAAAATGAGCAAAAGCGGAGACCACAACTTCTAGTCAATGTCAATGAAAGGAAAATCTGGGATTTTCTCCTCGTCCTTCCTCCCACTGTTTGGAATAGAGATGAAGTCTAGAGTTGAATCACTCAGTTTTGACCCCTGAGGCTACTCTGGGGATAGAGGTTTCACAAAGTGAAGAAACCTAACTCTGCCACTTTCTGCATAACAGAAATAATGTTTATCTGTCACTATGAAGTCTCTCAGTCACAGCTGAAATAAATACTAATCAATGCAGTATGCACCATTCCTTGATAAGGCAGAGCTACTGGCTACTGGTTCAAAGTAGAAATTCTCACTAATTATTCATTTCCTTATACATGACTCAGTCATTAAAGTGCTGTAAGAAACAATACTGAAAGAAAGAGAAAAGGAGGGAAAATGAAGAATGATAAGGATTCATGCCTTAATCAAGACTTTCTTTTCATCATGGGTGACCCTTGACAAAATTGCAAAATTTCTGAATTTATGTGAAGTATTTTTATCAGACATTACTTAAGTGCATATTAAGTAACAGAGGGTGATGCACTGATTAAAAGGAAATTGTTGATAATTTGATGTATTGATTAAAAGGAAACTGTTGATTCTTTCAAAGAGTTTAACACATCAGTTAATCCATCCTGAGACTAAGTCCATAAGTTGTGTTGTCCTGCACTAATCTTTTTCTCAGTCCAGAAACAGGCACAACTACTTATAGATCCTTTCATCTGTGTATTTCTGATGTTTTAATATCCACAATTCTAGGCTGGTAGATAAATACTAATCTTATTTTGGAATCATAGCATATGATAAACAGAAAAGATGCATAAAACTTTGAATTAAAAAAAAACATACACCTACCTCATATGTGTTTCTTTTTATATTTTATTTCATTATTTATACATTATGAAAAACAATTGGGCCAATGTTACTTTTATTTTTTATTTTCTTCAGGACTGAGGATCAAACTCAGGGCCTTGAGCATGCTAGGTGAGCACTCTGCAGCTAAATCCCCACCCCACCAATATTATTTTTAAAAATTTCACATTTACCTAAAAATATTCATGTTGTCATAATTAGCTATAATAGTAACACATACTTGAAGAAACAAGAATCAAGGAAGGAATGAAAGCAAAGATTTTACCTACAAGTGGAAACCTTGTTAAAAAAAAAAAGAATAAGAATCTGGTAGAATGCTATAGAACTATCAAATGGAGGGAGATATTGATCAGAGTGGATTGAGCTTTCAAATTACCTGTAGTAATCTGTGGAGGTGGGGACTAGACCCTGGACAATGAGAAAGTTGGTCTAGAAACATGAGTTAAATTCAGATAAAATGTAATGCTTTACAATTTAATACTATTTTTAGAGTTATAACGGGAAGGGGAAGGGAGGGATAAGGGAGGGTAATTGGGGGGGCACTCCTGGGGACAGTTGCAATGTCCAGAATATATATACACATCTTATACGCATTTTTTATTGTCTTGTTAAAATCTTGTAAGGTTGCTCAAAAATAAAAAAATTTAAAAAAAAACAAAAACAAATTACCTGTAGTAACATTCCAGTACTGTCTAGGAATAATTTGGCAGACTTCAGGAGAGGCATAGACAGAGATATGTACTCACACATTTACCAATATGTGTGATCACTAGAATCAGTTTTAGAATAATTGCAATAAACACATATATGAATAAGCATTGTTAAAATATGTATAAGAAACATGGCATAGGTTAGGTAAATTATTGTTAATCTAAATAGTAAATAATTTTGGTAAATAGCTATATATTCTATCCTATTAAAGATGTAATTGAATTATTATATAAAATTAATTGATAAATACTGATATGTTAGCATTTAAAATATAATAACATGGGACTGGAGGGGTGGCTCAGCTATTAGAGCGCTTGCCCGGCATGTGTGAGGACCCAGGTTCAAATCCCAGCACCACATACACAATTCAGTGTGGAAGAAATAAAGGTCAGATGTAAAAATAAATAAAATTGATTCTTTCTCTCTCTCTCTGTCCTTCTCTCTAAAAAATAAAAATAAATAAATATATTAACATAAGCTGTTACTGCACTTTACCAACTGGAGCCAGGCTTGGGAAATCTTTCATCTGACACATATCATATGGTGTCATGTAACGTTAAGAATATGAAAAAAAAAAAAGACTTGATGAACCTGGCGTGTGAGAAAATCATCATTATAAAAACCATTTACATATTTATGGAATAAATTAAAGTGGTCAACACCAAAATAGCACAGACTTGAATGAATAAGTCATCCATAATGAAACCAGGAGGAATTGTTTGTTTGTTTGTTTGTTTGCTTGTTTTTGTGATGCTAGATATGAAACCCAGGGCCTCACACAGGCAAGGCAAGCACTGTACCAGAGAACAACATCTTCAGTCCAAACTGACAGATTTTAACTGCAAAAGTCCCTAATGTAAAACAAATTTTGATAAAATTTTCACTTCCCCCCCAATTCAATCCCCTATGGTTTCTCAAATATTTATTTTGTTCCACTATAGGACAGCTTATCCATCTTTATTCTTTTTTAGATGACCAACCCAGGTTTTTCAATAGATAATTTTCAAGTGAAATCTTTTTCCATTTAAAAATAAATACAATACTTCAAAGTATATTGTAAATATAAAAAAATTGGTGAAATAAACAAAATAATAGAGTGTACTACATGGGAGGGGCTCAGGAAATGTTAGATTCCCTTGTTCTTACTTTAGTATCAAAAATGTATCTAGTTTAGATTTGCATAGGGACAAACTATTAAACTAAAGTGCTTTACAATTGAAATTCACAAAAATTTTGAACTCTAAGTTACCCATTTTATTTATAGGAAACAATAAAATATATTGATAACAATAGCTCTGAATTCAGACTGTAGAGATTCAAAACAGGGCTTAATCATAAACTAGATTTTTTGGTGCTGAAAATATGTTATTTGGTGTCTCCAATCTTTTCCATATTCAAAATTGGAGATAATGATAAATTCACTGATATATTATTAAGAATTATATAATTCCTGAGATGTTAGTAGCCACTGAAAGAGGAATAATACGTATTATGCACATGGTAGTAATTTAAGGGCTAGTGGATACAGGAGGAAGGTACATGAAAATGATAGTTATTAATTTTTATACTGATGCCAGAGTCCATTCTATGGTATCTCTTGCCTATAAAAGAGGAACAGATACTCATTTCTTAAGAATCACAGGACACTGAATTCCAGAATGTTCAATAATAAACTTTCTTTCATTGTGAGCCAACAGTCTCTGGGATTATTTGCTATTGTCTAATGACATAGCAGTTACGTATTTCCTGATTTGCGTTTTTCTAGGACACAGAGGCTATGTTGCTCCACTTTAGGATTGCCAGCCACAAAAGCACCAATGAATGTGAATCTGAATTTAAGAAAGCTTTTTCTTAATCAAATTATTTGTAATTACATGTTTCCTATTGGAAGACATAATCTAGATCCTATAAATCTATTCTTTTAGATATGCAAACATCATCTTAACAAATCAATTCCTTTGGGAGAAAAAAGGGAAATTTATTTTGCAAAAGAAGACATAACATTTTTATATGATTTAAGCATAGTTCTACACACAAGAATTCAGGCTTAGATTACAGATTTGGTCATGTATTATATGTTTCTTATTGAAAGCTTAGAATACCAGTCCTTGGAAGTAAAATAAAATTGAATAAACAAGTAAGCAAAAATGATAGGCTAACCTTACTTGTTCATGCACATATCAGTTCTCCTAGAAAACACTGTAGATAACAAAGCACTTTGGTGCTTCTATTTGACCTATTTGGATTTAGGGAACTGGCTCAACATCAAGTATTAATGCATGCACACTCCTCTTCAAAATGTAGACCCCAGGAACATAAGAAGAGGGTCTCAAATTCATACAGTAGTGAAGTAAAGAAGACTGTGGACAGAAGACTGAGAAATAGGTGAGAACAAGAATTTCGAGAAGTAGATGAATAAAATACAGTTAAGGATGTTATACTTTCTGGAAAAAGTATAATACCACTGAATTTTACTGAAGTCATCGTTCATTAATCATCAGCTTTGGTGAGGTGATGGACACGTTTGAAAACATTACGTCAATGTGCACTCTAGAATTCATCTTACCTCTCAATTGTATGTCTTAGAGGACTTGAAAATAGTACTGCTTGGGACAAGGAAGACACTACATTTGAAGTCTGTTTATGTCCTAGTCATCTTATTGATTTCCTTTTCCTTATTTTATTCAGAAATTATTTGTTGAACAATCAATCAAGCTTCGATATGCTGGCCAACAATTTGCATTTTCAGCCTTGGGTTCTGAGTTAGGCGTTTGCAACGAGTCTGGGCTGCAGTTGTTTAACTCTTTTGTTCCATGTAAAGTGAGTTCGAAGACTTGATGCCAGAAGCTAGGATATTAGCCAGTTTCTCTCCCTCTTAAGTTCATGGAAACAAAATGAAAAGATCAAAACTAGAAATATGAATTAGGAATACATGAAACTACAAATATAAAAAAAGGTAACATTGCTGACCACCATAGGCAGAAGAAATTTAAGAGAACAGGGAGGAATTTGGAGTGATAGACAATCACCCACTAAGAGTGAAGTGATTCTATGGATTCCTGGGCAGCTCTCCAAGGGCAAGCTCTTCTGAGCTCTGAGACAGTGGTGAAATGATCTTATGACTATGTAGGACTCCCTCCAAGCCAGCCCATACTTGCTCCCTGTACCCTTTGATTCCTTTCTAGTATTAAGTATTTTGTTTATTGGATTGTCTCGCTGTTAATGAGAAAATTCTTGGTAGAATCATTTTACAAACTTTCTTAGTGCAGCCTTCCAGCCAGTGGTTACTGAGCCACTCAGACCAGTCTCTCATCTTCTGATCTTTCCAGATAAGGATCAGCTGGAAGGCAGACAAGCTGTCCATCATTTCTTTCCTTAAACAAATCCTGGGCTTTTCAGAAGGGGGTAGCTTATTTTCAGTATGACAAAGGTAGGAGATGTATACAATATTTTGACAAAACATTTTTTAAAGAAATCCTTACAATACAAAACTCTTATTAGATTTATTTTCATATACTTCTATCTACTGTGGTAATTTCTGTCTAGTTTCTATCATTAAAATATGTCACCATTTAACAATCACACAGCATAATTAAAAGGATATTAATTTTATTATCTGCTCTATGTTTCCAGGTGTTTGATAAATCATCCCCCAAATTGATCATGACAATCATATCATTAACAAGAGTCAGAAAAGGAAGCAAAGAAAGAGGGAAGGAAAGAGAAAAAGCAAAACAAGCATGACTGCAGGAAATAAAACTCTGGCACCAGCATTGAGGACATAATTTAAAAGGCTATGTGCACCAGAAATTATAGAGCCCTCATTCAGAATTTAAAAGTTGCAAGATGGCAACAAGGTGTGACTAAGATTCGGGCAGTAAAATAATATTACCTAAAAACACATACACTCATTTTAATTATAAAGTATTTCCTAATTTTAATTTAATTTAAATAATTTTAATTTTATTCATTTAAAGGCAGATTTCTAAAAAAGATATAAACTGCCCATCAGGAAAGTATTCATAACATATTTCCTTTTTTCATTTTCCCTACAAAGGAAATATATACCCTAATAAAATTATTGTCACATAAATAATTTGAAATTAATTTGAAAAGTTTTCTCAAATATCTGTAATCTAATAAACCCTTTTATTTATACATTTTCTCTCCTTAACATATAATATTTAAGATTTGAAAACCATCTACCAGAATTGTTGGATGTTGGGGGCCTATGGACTTCCATTATAAGAAAATTAAGTAAATATCTAAATAAAATGTTTAATTCCGAACATAAATATTACTGTAAACTTTTAGTATTCCTTTTTAAAAACTATACAAACTCACTTGGATAAATGATAGTTTGTAATGAACATGGCAATTGCTTTCCATGTACATACTTACATTGATCATTCTTTCAATTGGAAGTTTTCTGCCTAAAGAAATCATTTTTCCTGCATTCTTACACCCTTTTCAAGAAAAGTATTTTTCAAATGTTTTGTACTGTTTTGAATTATCTATCTGTCTATATATCTATTTATTTAAACTTACTTTTGTGGAACTGGGGCTTGAAGCCCAGGGTTCTCTACCACTGAGCTAATTTCCATCCCTTTTTATCTTTTATTTATAGATGGGGTCTCGCTGTGGTATCCAGTTTAGCCTCAAACTTAAACCTTCTGCCTCAGCTTACCACATTTCTGGGATTACAGACCTGCAACACCATTCCTGGCTCCCTTGGGTTCTTTGTTATTTCTGATCTCTACCAATACCTTACTGCTAATATTCTTTATTCTTTTTGCTTTTCCTTTCAGTAATCAAATCTTGAGTCTCTTTCTGTGAATCAGTGTTACAAAGTGCATGTTTAATTTCCTAGCCGACTTGCCATACCTGTCATTTTTCTTCTATTTTATTTTAGTTTCAAACTATTGGTTTCTTTTCCTATTTTATTATCTACTTTATTTTCAGGGTTATTTTCTCCTATTTCAAAGGAATTAATTTATTCACATAGTATATGGTCAAAACTAAAGCTTACAGGTTTCTGTATTGGTCAATAAACCTTTTATATGTACATATTTATTTTATTTCTATGTTTTTACCTTTTCTTAATTTTTACTTTAAACTGTTGCATTTAACCAGCCTATGTCTCAAGTTTGATTTTTCTTCTTAGTCAGCATATTACCACATTCAATGTCTTTCCAACTTGGAGGTTATTTTCAGTGACATGTCTTCATGGATTACCCTGCCCTAAGTTTCCATATGGTTTTGTATTTAACAAAAGTGCTGGTCCAGTCAGACATCAGATTAATGTGTAAAACATTCATTTAAACTTCTACTTTCCAGAAGACTTTACCAACAGTGTACCATCCTAAAAAAGGAGAAAATGTATACTTAGTTTCCCAAGACATTGTTGTCAAACAATTTTAACAATTGCTGAGTATGAGTTTAAAAGTGTGCAGCATATTCTGTGAAAGACCTTCGCATTTCTTATGCCATTCTCTAGTTTTCATTGAGACTACATTTTCCTGGATGAAAATCACAGCTGTTATGACTCCATCTGCCCTCCCGACACTCCTTTTCTATTTTGAAAGTTAGATGATATTTTAGGAGGGAGTAGTTCCTAATATCTAGTACGAACCTGAGACTTTGAATACAGAGATTGATTAGGGCAGACATGCATACCGCTCTCACATTTCCTTGCCCTATTTTTTCAAGTATAATTATGTTGATTTAGCCAAATTGCCAGAACTATAGCAAATACCTGGGATAACTAATAAAGTGGAAAGGTTTATTTTGGCTCAGAATCTTGTAGGCTTCTATCCAAGATCCGATGTCCCTGCTGTTTTTGGGTGTGTGGTGACATATTCCATCTTGGTGGGTAACTCATGGTAGAGTAAGCTTTTCATGTCACAGTGACTGGAAAGTGAAATGGGGAGAGAAGTGACCAACATCCCACAATCTCCTTTGAGGCACTCTCTAAATGACCTAAGAACTCTCTCCAGGCCTTACCTCTTTAAGGTTTTGAAGCTCCCCAATAGCTCCAAGCCAGAGACCAAGCCTTTAACATATGGGTCTTTGGGGAACATGTCAGTCCAAAGTACAGCAGACCTTACTATAGCATTAGATAAACAAAATAAAATCATTTTATTTATTTTGATTTATTTTGTGTGCTTTCTCCCAGTTTCTGTTAGTGTACTGTTTGTGTTTCTTCCTCTTTGTAATTACTGACTGACATCTTTGGTATTTTTAGGAGAGGATAATATATGATGAAAGTTTTACTGTTGATTTCATTCTGAACTCAATTTCTATTCTCAATTTCTTTTAAATTTGGTAAAAGTAACTTTGTTTACTCATCTTTATAAATTTCTGTCCTTTACTGTATAAACTGCGAAAGTAAGATGTGTTCCATTAGGTTTTGCAAAGATTTCTATTATAATACTTTGTCATGGAGTAAGAACATATTAGGACTGCTATATGATATTGGTATATATCATTAGAATTGATATAGTTTCACTATCTACAAATGGGGCATGTGATACTTTGCTAAAGAACAACTGTTAGTATGCAACCAGATAAATATTAAGCAAAATGCACAATCATTCATTTTTAGTGTTTATTGAAGTATAAATGTTGAATGTATTATTTTACTGTACATTTTATTAGTTTTATTTCCATTAATTGAAAGCCAAAATACGAGCATCCTCACTTAACATACTCCCTACACCAAATTTCAACTGAGAGTTGGGATCATTATGGAATATCAATACTGTATGATCTTTGGTAAATAATATGATGTTCCAAACTCAATTTTAGGATTAGTATGGGCATCATTTGCAAAATATTCCCACATCCATTTGCATAACAGTATTAAAAAATAAAAACAAATAAATAACTTGGTATTCTTTGATTATCCATCAAATGATTCTATCAGATTGTTAGTGAATTTGTCTAAATGAAAATAGAAGCATAGGATAGTCTGTAGCATTGTATCCCAGAGATGTTCACGCATCAATTACACCAAGTCATTTCAGTCAATTTCAGCAATGATCTATCTAACACTTTAGACAGTAAGAAAAGGTGGCTATTCAAACAAAGGTTTAAATTTTAAATATTAAAAAACCCAAAAGTTTAGTTATTCAGCGTCATTAAATTGCATTTCAAGTGGTATAGGGATAATGGCTTTCATATATTTGACAACAAAAATATAGTAGAGATTTCTATTGGATGGTTGTGATCTAAAGCCTAGTGTGCAGCCAGAAAGTAGAATCAAAGTAGACCTTCACTCAACTCCTAAAACTTCTGCCAACCATGATAATCATGTATCCCAGTCATTTAATCCTCCCAATCCTCAGTTTTTGTGACAGTGAAATGCACATAATATATGTATCAAATGAATCTTTGTATGATATAAACCAAAGATAATACTTATGACTGATCTTGACATTGAATACATCCTGAATGAAAATTAACTAAAAGTAAAATAATAATAATAAGCACTTGCTTTAAATATAAAGCCATAACACCTAGAGACTTATTTTAGAAAAACAGCTTGTCTATATGTGTTCATGTCTGTTTTTCATTTTACCTGCAAGGGTTGATATATTTAATATATACTTTGATCATGATACTATTAGACAGATGTGATTTTATAGTTTTAATTTTATCTTTTGACTTGTGCCAACTTTTGCATGAATGGATAGAATTCATAAATAATAAATTTAAGAATAAATATTTAATAAGAAAAATATTAAATTTCTATTTCACATTTGGCTATATCTAAAATGAAAACTAAATATATTATCTTAGCTTTCAGTGGAAACAAAACAGAAAATTTGAAGAATCATGTAAAAGTTTTTCTTTATTAAAATCATCAGTGTTACTTAAATCACTTATTTGTAACAGTACTTTAAAAGGTATTAAACACATACTAATTCGTATCTAATAGAAAAGCTACACCTTCATTTTAAAAAATTCGTGTAGAGAAAAAGTAGTGCAATGAATTGTGCAGAATAACAAACCCAATTTAATACAGGATTATGAAAATTGAGATATATTGGTTTCCTTATAGAAGATATACCGAAGAGATGCAGGAATCTCTCTCTCTGTCTCTCTCTCTCTCTCTCTCTCTCTGTGTATATATATACGTGTGTGTGCATATATATATATATATATATATATATATATATATATACACAAATATATGTATATATACACAAGCCCCAAATAAACATTTCCTCCCCAAAGATTTTCTTGTTGAGTCTTTTTGTCACAGCCACACAAAAAGCTGACCAAAGCAACTCCATTGTAAAAAACAATTATCTGATACATGATTTTGATAAGATGAGCAGAGAACACATATTCAAGTCTTTCCGATTCTCCTTTTGATCTCTTAATGCTATGTTTTAATTTTTGCAGTTTATTCTCGGTAAAGAGGATTAGCCAGTGACCTGGGGATATAATTTTAATTTGTAAATATCCATAGATCTTGGTCACATTTCTAAGTATTTTTACAATTATAAAGTGCAGTTTCAACACTGTGTAGGGGGATAGGAAGTAGGCATTAACAATTAAGCTCTGTAAACTCCAACACATAACATTTAATTTCAGGGCTAGAAATCTGTTCTCATTACATTTAATTCCCTCCAATACTAGAATGTACAGTCAATGTAGTCATTACAAAAGCTTTAAAAGGACTAGTGTTACATTAGAATGGCAAATATCAGAGACTTAAATACCAGGATTCTAGTGTAGGGTTTGTCATTAGCTAGTATTATCACTTGTCACCTATAATTTATGTTCTCTAATTACTATGTTCTGTAATGTCTTTACTTGTAAAATAGTGTAGCTAGACCAGATGACCACAGCATTTTTATCTGAAGTCCTCCATAATTTGCAATGAAATCCTTTCTCAAAGTAAAAATTAAACAAATTCCTAATGCAAATAGTAAATGATTCAGTTAAAATAGAAATAATGATGATGATTAAAAACAAGCCAGTATTCTAACGTATAAAACCAATAACATCGTGATGCATAAAATTGTACGGACCAAATTAATTAAAAAATCTACTACGTACATCTTATCCAACCAAAAAAAATACTCATTTTGCAGAAATATGAAGATATCCATCCATGACTTGAACATTAGTAAAATAAGAATGCTTTTCTGACTAAAAGGAGTACATTCCAAAGCCAAGTAAATGATCCTGAAAATAGCTTTACACCAATGGCTTCTAATTGAAATTTAGGGTAGTAACCTTAATTTCACCAGCTGTTCTTACTGAAATGGAAAGCCTTATGAAAAACACAAATCTGCATTCAGGGACTTACGAACACATGTTGTGAATGGTCAAGCAAGATCCTAAAGCAGCACACTTTCTGTACTGAAGTCTCTATTTATTTATTTACTTTCTTCAGTGGATACTGCTACTTCTTTGGATACGAAGAAAAAAATTCATGGCAGTATGATTTTATGTGCACAAAGTCACACATTAATATTGAGGGCCACTAGTAGTGATTTATAACTCAAAATAGCATATATGGACTAGAGCGGTGGCTCAGTGGTTACAGCGCTTGCCTTGCATGCACTAGTACGAGGGTTCAAACTCCAGCACCACGTACACAATGAAGTGTCTGAGCAACGAAAGTCCATGAAAAGCTAAATAAAAAATTGACTCTGTCTTTCTCTCTCTCTCTCACTGTCCCTCTCTCTAAAGAAAAAAAAATAGCATATGCATCTTCTTCCACTGTATATGAATCAAAGGCTAAAATATCATTCCAAGTAAAGATTAAATTAAATTGTATTCAGATATAATTTTATTTTCTTGTTTCTTTTCCAGACAGATAAACATGTCTCTGTATTGGATCATTTTCTTAGAAATTTGCTTACTCTTTTCTGACCTCACTTTATATAGCCATTATTTCCTATGCATAAAAGAGTTAGCACATGTAAGAAAGTCATAGAAAAAAATAATTAAAAAAAATCAATCCAGCACTGATAAGTCATAGTCAATAACTTTACCCAAAAATATGGAGGTGAAACTGGAACCTGAATGTATCTATCTTATTTTGTCTCCTTTGTAGTTTCATTTATATTTATCTGCAGGAGTCATCTCATGTTTTAAGTCTCATGAGACATTCTACTATATTCTTTCCCTTGTTCTTTCTTTAAATAATTGAGCCATCTTATCATTTTCATTCATTAAGAAAGGAGAATGCAACAGTATATTACAATCCATCATTCAACACCTACGCTTCCCTATATCATCTTCTTCTAATTCCTTCATTTAAAAAAATGTGAAGTTTTCTCCTGCCCAAAGCTTGAGATGAGAATTTCCTGCCTTTTTACCTATTTAACACCTTCAGTTAATGAGTTCTTTCATGCATTTTCTCTTTGTCTGCGAAATCACTTCTGTCAACAACCACATTCTATCATTTTAAAAACAAATCAACCTGCTTAAAAACTCACTTCTATTCATTTTAGCTCTAATCCTATCTCCTCAGATGATAATTTAGACTGGTCTATAACTCCTTCCCCTCTCCTAATCATCTTAATTCAGTCCCACTCATACTTGTTGAAAGATCAACAAAAAATCTCCTTCCTAACAAAACATTAATTTCCATGTTACCAAACCCAATGGTCATATTTCAATCTTTAGATTGTTAAACTTAATTTATTTCTTGTCATAACTCTCTTTTTTATACTCTGATATTCGATGGAATCCACTCCTTCAACAAGTGTCATTGATTTCTGTCACTGTCTTTCTCTGGGTCCCCTATTGTTACCCAGATTCCATGTGTTTGCTTTCCTGGTCGTATCCTGAGTCTGCTTTTCTTCTATCTCTACAACCTGCTCTTGAGTAAGTTTATTCATCTTCAGGTGCAAAATTGTGTCCACATGTTGACATGTTTAAAACCAAATTACCTTCTTTCTAAGCTCCACCTCCATACATGGGGGTTCATATGTATGCATTCATTTCAAAAACTGATTCTACCACATTATTGAAGATAGTGTCATGGAAAGATTTCTGGACATTTCTCATAACGCTCAGAATAAAACCCAAATACTTCGACATGGGGAATGTTTTCCTTTGTATTACATCCTCAGCCTAACTCTGAGACTTAAGAATCCATTATGATAAGATTTCTAATTTTCAAAAACAGTACAGACATAACTTTTCCATGTGATTTTTGCTAAGTACAATTAAAATCCCTCTACCTTACATAGATGGAAAGGAAAAGCAAGAATTGAATGTAAAACACAGTAGTCAAATTCCTGATTTGCTTTGTCTATCTCAGAAATGGAACTGCAGAAGTCAAGAGCTCAGAGACACCAAAAAAATACAAAAAAAAAAAAACAACAAAAACAAAAAAAAAACAAAAAACTCAACCTGGCCTATGATCCCAGTGGCACAGGAGGTTCAAATCCAGCCTCAGCAATTTAGTGAGGCCCTAAACAACTTAAAGAGACCCTGTTTCAAAATTAGAAAAATAAAAATGATCAGAGATGGAACTCAGTGGTTAGTTAAGCACCAATGGGTTCTATCCCCAGTACCCCCCTCCAAAAAAAAAAAAAAAAACAGGAGAAAAAAGTTAAAAAACTCATGCAGTAAATACTTGACTCCAACTAACCATACCGGAGAAACTGTGGTCTCATTTCCCACCTGCCCAGCAAACTCTAATAGGGTAGCCTTGGCATCCACTGCCACAGAGCAGTAACCAGGCATGCCGCCTTCTCCACTGTGATAGTTTCAGAAGGCCCTGTAGTGAGTTAGGATTTTCCTCTTCCTCTTCGCCAGCTGCTAGCAAGTCCAGTGCTTCCACAGTGTCCGTGGGCCTGACTTAAGCTCCCACCTGACAATATCAAGGTCAATCTGTATTCCTCCACCCATATGATGTGGTATGAAAAGCCTGGCAGTCAAAACTTTCATCATGCCCAACAAAGTGGGCTGTAGTAGCATCCGTGAGGACTCCGTGAGAGTCAGAATTCCCATGATGGCACTCAAATGCCAAGGAAGTTCAAATGGGGAACCTGTAATTCTGTTCCTGGCAGTAATGCGGTGGCACACTGGCGTTTCCTGAAGGAATGGAGTGTTGGAATGTGCAGAATTAGATGTTTAGTGAATACTTATTGCAGAGAGGGATGAAGAATAGGAGAGTAGGTGAGCAGGAGGATGAAAAAAAGAAAGGAAATAAATAGTGGGGAAGATGGTGGAGTAGTTATTTAACATATATATATTATGTATAATTTTAATCATATTATCTTTCTGTCTTTCCTTCTCTCTATTGATTAGAACAGAGTCTCAGGGTTTATTTTTTCTTTTTTTTTTTTTTGAAATTCAAAAAAATATCAGTGAAAGGAAAGACAATGTGTGTTTACTATGCACAAATCCAGAACTCTTCCTTCATAAGCCCCACCATTCCAAAATCCAATTCTAAATTCACTTTCTGACATTTAACTTCGATTTGCCAATGGACACAGGTTTAATGTTTTGGGAACATTTTTCTATCAATATCTCTTAACAGTTTGATATTCTCCTTCTATTCAGTAAGCCAGATTATGTGAACTGTGGATCATACCCATTGTGTTTCAATCACTGATAAAAAGGTACTAACTCTCTGACTTTTATCCACATACTTATTTCATTATCTGTTTTCTTAACAGTGATAGATGACAATAATATCAATGCAAAAATGAATGATCATGTAGCAACATAAAAAGTGAGAATTACTGTAAGTTGTAATATTGTGGTCCAATACCATTCCTAACTGAACAACTCCATTACCACATTGCACTGCATTCTTAAACTTTCTTCATAATAGACTCTTGTACTGATGCTGTACTGTGTGTGTGCATGCAAGTGAGTGTGAGAAAATGGAGAGGACAGTAGTGGGGTAAGACAGAAATTTTCTACCATTGGATGCACAAACTGAGCATCCCTGTTGTCTGTGAAATTAAATTTATTTAAAAATTCTGTTTTTATTTCCCTTTCATCACTGTACTTGGTACTCATAGATTCATCACATTTAATTCTCCCTTTATAATTTTAAACTCAAGATTTGTATCAGAGCAGTGTGGTTCTTTAATTTAGACTTTCCAAGATTGCTGTAAATTGACATGAAAATGGATGGTAATAATTGGCAGAGTGAATGCAAAATCATTGTCAAGTAAAACCTTGTTATATTGGGTTTACTGATTGTACTAGTCAGATTTTTCATTGATGTGACCCAAGGACCATACAAAAACAATTTTGGGAGGAAAAGTTTATTTGGGGGCTCACAATTTCAGAGACTTTAGTCCATAGAAGACTGGCTCCATTCTTTGGGGCTCAAGGTGAGGCTCAGAATTGTGGAGGAAGAGTGTGGCAGAAGGAAGCAGCTCAAGGCATTGCCAGGATGCAGAGACATATACAAAATATATATCCTAAAGGCATGCCCGCAATGACTGACCTCCTCCAGCCATACCCTACTTGCCTACAGTTACCATCAGGGCATTAACTCACGGAGTTAAGGCTCTCATCACCCAATCAGTTTACCTTAGCATTCCAGGATTGTCTCCCATGAGCTGTGGGGCACATCTTTCATCCAAACCATAACACTGGGATAATTTTCAATTTTCAGCTTCAAAATATTTTCACAATGTAAGAAATGCTGTTCTTCACAGGTACAATAAGTCCAGAACTCAAGTTCTATGGTGCTCTTGACTTACAGAAAACAATGAAAGGGACTCAAACATTAATTTCCATCAAACATCAAATTTCAATCCCATTCAAAATGAGGAGTTCAAGCTATTTGTGAGAAAGTTCAATTTTAGTGCCTTCAACACAGGTTTTATATTTGGTTGTTTTGATGAATTTGTTATTTTTTTACTACACTTCTTCCATCCCCATACTTAAAAAGGGGGGTGGGCAGAGAGAGAGAGAAAGAGAATTAATTTTATTTGGTTTTTCATGTGGCTTTTGTTGCTCATACACTTTATTGTGTATGTGGTGCTTGGGTTCGAACCTACATCCTCACATGCCAGTCAAGCACTATAACTGCTGAGTCATTGCTTTAGTCCCCATCCCCAAACTTTTAGAAGTATATTTTGGCAAGCTGTCCTATATGTTTAATGTTCAGTTTGCATAAATTTATTAGAAAATCACTACAGTCGGTTGCTTTATTTTCAGCAATAAAACATTTATCTTCAACTGAGATGATAATAAAAATGATTTGCAAACTGGTCCATATATGGTATTTAATGTATCAACATGCACATACACACATATAGATGGTGGAAAGTATTTTAGCTGGTATAATGATTATTCTAAAATTCTTCCACGTTTTATGAGAATTACTTTTATTTTTTAATATTTTTCTTGTAAATAGCATTTCAGTTATAATGGACAAATAAGAAAAAGGATACATTGTATATTATATAAACAATATATAATATCATATTCAGTCTAACCAAATGCAAAGTATCTTCAAAATAAGCGATCCAAAATCTTACAGAATATCTACTAGATAAATTAGGTAGAAGAACTGATACATAAAAAACTCACAAAAATTGATTTAAAATACAGGAATCAGCACATTACAGTGACACAGCAATATCAATGTTCATAGCAGCACAATTTACTATTGCTAGGCTATGGAAACAACCCTGGTGTCCCTCACAGGAAGAATGGATCCAAAAACTGTGGTACATTTATACCATGGAATATTACACAGCAATTAGAAACAATGACCTTGCAGCCTTCGAGGGTAAATGGATGGTTATGGAAGAGATGATGATGAGTAAAATCAGCTTAACCCAGAGATCTAAGGGTCGATTGTCTCCACTCATCTGTGGAGGTGGGGACTAGACCCTGGACAATGAGAAAGTTGGTCTAGAAACATGAGTTAAATTCAGATAAGATGTAATGCTTTACAATTTAATACTATTTTTGAGTTATAACGGGAAGGGGAAGGGAGGGATAAGGGAGGATAATTGCGGAGGGCACTCCTGGGGACAGTTGCAACGTCCAGAATATATACACATCTTATACACATTTTATATTGTTTTGTTAAAATCTTGTAAGGTTGCTCAAAAATAAAAAAATTTAAAAAAATTAAAAAAAAATAAAATAAAATACAGGAATTCAGATAAAGATTCACTTTTACTGTAAATATTTGCGTATGTATGTCTAATTATTGCAGTTGATATTTGACTTTTGCATATTTCATATTTAAGATGAATTATGTTAATCCTTTTATTAACTGTTAATGCGCAAGTTATTCTATCAAAAAGATATCTTCAAATTTATTTGGATGAACAATGAATGTGAGGACTAGATAAAAAATTGTGAGAATTTACTTTAAAATAGAGTTTAGGGAATTTTACATATGTACAATATATACATGGTAGAAGAGTTACATGTTAGCTGTACTAGTTTTTCATGTATTCAAATAGAAAAAAGTGATATGTTAATAAAAATTCAAATAGAACTTAATTTTTACAACAAAAATACATGTAAACATGCATATGTACATACACGTATATACAGAGCAGTAACAGAAATACAGTAAGAATCCTCAATGCACAAATTGAGTGTTGAAGAATATCTCCAATTCTACAATTGTCACAGATCTTAGGTAATCATTTTGATAAAGACCTAATGAAGTTATTAATTTTTTGTGGTCAATTTTAAAATGAAATGAACCCTCCGAATTTCCTTAGCATACTGGAAATCTGAAGTCTCTGAAACTTTGGGAGAAATTTTCCTGCTCTTCGAGTAGCTGCCACGTGTCACGATTCAGAGACTCTGCTACATACACAGAAGCTGTGCAGTATTTAGCACTCCTTTCTCAATTTTCCTGGCATGAAACCAGTGGCCTTGGGCTCCGATGTTCTCCAAGCCTTCTGTTTCCTTCCCCAGATCTCCCGCCTGTCACAGGATCTCTGCCTCTGACATGCAGTCTCCACCGACCCTGTGCTGAGGGGACTCAGCGTGTTTGCAGTTTTGGCTGTCAGCAGCTGTGCCAGGGAAATAATGCTGTGACAGCGCGGTGAACACACTGGCACTCTGTTTGCCCTTTTCTCACAAGCTTCCTTATGAAGTCGTTACATTTTTGTCAGCAGGCTTGTCATCTCTCCTCACACGACAGGGTCACCAAGGTGAACACATTAATTGTTTTTGAGAACATTTGTGGAACTTTCAACAATGGTGTTAAGATGCACACATGTGTGTGCATCAAGTTATTAATGACTTTTATTGTGGAATGAAATCACGCATGAGGATTTTTCTGAGGCAGCACCACACATCTTCTGCTGTTTCATTTAATATCCCTTCATAGGTTCTGAGACTCCGTCCACTGTCTTGGCCCTGGTGGACTTTGCTTAGTTGGGACTTCTGTACTGAGAACTGGAAGAGGCTGAGTTGAATAGATTATGGAAGGGAGAAAGGTTTTTCTCCTTTTTGTTTAAGTTAATGGTCAAAGTGGCACTTCCACCCCAGTGACCCCACACATGCTCTCATACACGTAACAAGAAAACAAAACAAAACAAAGTGTGTATATGTGTTGTGAGTGTGTCTGTGTGTGTCCATGAAGAATATGGGTCACATCATTTGATCAAATCTCTTTGAGATTTAAGTTCCTAACTCTTTTTTTTTCAGCATTAAAAATTGTGAAATTCTCAAGTTGCTCTTAAGGTAATTTCTTATAGCCACTCTTTAGTCATAGAAATGAGAATTGTGCATGTCTATATACAATAAGCTGTTATCTACTTATAAAAATACTTTTTTCATTGGTCTAGCTCACATTGGAGCTATCAGAATTTTACATGAAAAAATAATCTAATATGCTAACATTATTGATTATACTACCTTGTCTACGATATTAAACATGTATCCATCTATACTTCTCAACAGAAACTTTGTAATCACAATAGTCTTCCCAGCCTCTGTTTTCAGTACTCTCCTACATATTTAATCAGTGTCTTGGCTATTCCTTAATCATGTCCTGCATTTACTCTCTCTCCTAAAACTTTATTTCCACTTATATTTTGTACATCCTATTTCCAGACCCCTTCACATATCTTTAGTTCAAAAGTTTATCTAATTTTTTTAAAAACTCTTTAAGACAGTTGACTTCTGGAATTGTGCCTTGAAAACTCAGCAAACACTCTCCAGAAAAGCAACAACAATTGATAAAAGCTACAAATAAATAAAACTACCAAGAGTTATTTGAATTTTGGAAAGTGTCCTAAGAGCATAACTCAAATGGAAACACATTAAAGAAAATCTACCACATCTCAGATAGAACAGTGAAAGGGTTTTCTGGCATGTAAACCATGTGTCCTTATTTTTTTGAACACTTTCTAAGAAAAATGATAAGAATCACAATGGTGTACTATATTTAGCAAGGCATTATATGATTTTTTTTCACCTTACATATATCTGAAGACACAAATCAGCAAAACCTCTGTTTCTTACTTTAAGAGATTATATATAAATTGTAATTCTTATAGCTTCTGCTTGCTATTAGGTAGAAAAAAAATGAATCACTCTATGCGGAGAATGAGGTATGTATCTGTAAAACAGATAATAAAATAGCAAGATTTTAAAAGCATTTTATATATATTTAGAGATTTATTAAAGATACACATTATTGGAATTAAACAGTTCTTGTCATTCATTAAACATATACATATAGCATAAAATTACAACTCAACAGGAATGCTTTGAAATATAAAAATAAATAACAAAATGCATTAACTCTTTTTGCAGCTATAATTTAATTATGGGTAATACACAATTACACTTATAACTCTCTTGGTTCCTATTCTGTTGTTGAACTTAGACTGTTTTACTTAGAAGTGAATATTCATGAATCTCAGATGAAGACTGAGTTATTCATTCTAATGTAGGGTGGTGACACATTGGAAACAAAACTTAATAGCATATTTGCATTATTGATTGCAGAATAATGGTAAAAGGAGACAAAAAATACCCCCTTGAATGTGGTAGATACAACAGCAAATGTTCTGTTTTGTAGAGTCAATTCAGTGTCAGACTTCAGTCAGTAGACTATGGACATCCCCTCCACGTACGATATTATGTTCCCTAGTCCACTCCACACTTTTGAGATAGGAAAATAGATCACCCCAATAAGCCAGGAAAAGGGTCTCAGAAAAGAAAAGGAGGAAGAGAAGATTGGGAAATCAAGAATCTGGCCTCAGCTGGTCCTTGTCACAAGGATGGTCCTTTAATATACCCTAACTAAGACCAACTGCAAAATATTCCCTAAAAAAGCACTTCCTCCTACAAGCTCTTGCTGCCACCCTTGTGCTGATTAGGACTTAGAAATAATTTTTCTCCAGATTTGCTAAAGAAGACAAAAAAGGAGAGGACTGATTGGTCCCTTCTAAATTCTATTTTTAGGTATCATCCTCCCAATCAAGTATAGAGACAAATCAAGCCCTTAAACCCCCTAGACAGGAGTTGGTTTGCAATATCCTCCCTTGAGACCCCTCCCATGCTTTCCGAGGCTTTCTCTTTCTCTGCTCATTACTTGAATTTGCAAGGCAGGGCACTCACCTGAATGCCTGCGTTTTTTGCGGCACTTTCTTTCCAGCTCTGTGGGAGAATTGCCATTTCTCAGTGTATGCAAGGATGGCAGGGGCAAAGGAGAACAGAACCTAGCCACTACAGTGAACAGTGCTGCTTAACAGAAATGATCACTCTGTTTAGTGAAGGCAAACAGCAAAGATCACAGTTGACAGGAGCAGACACTGGGAAGAAAGAGATGTAGGAAAAATGGTTACCTGAAAATCTCTTGGACCAGGTGAAGGGGTGCACACCTGTAATCCGAGCTTCTTGAGTGGCTGAGACAGGAAGATTTCAGGTTTGAGATCAATCTTAGCAACCTATGAAGCCCTAACTATTCAGCAAAACTCTGTCTTAAAATAAAAAAATAAAAAGGACTGGAGGTGGGTCTCAGTGTTAAAGCACCTCTTGGTTCAATCTCCAGTACCCCCCAAAAAATAAATAAATAACTAGATAAATAAAATAAAATAAAAATCACTTGGCACTAAGAATTTCCTAGACAATGACTTAGTGATACTTGTTTTTCCTGTCTCTCACAGGGAAGACTTTGCCTGTGCTTAATCACCGGAATGATCAAGTCCTTCTTCCCAGGAATAAATGCCATTTCTCATGGCTCCTAAGTTTCCAAGAACAGGTAGTTCATTTCCCAGATCATAACCCTGCCCACCAATTCTGGCAACCTACTTCCAAGCAGTCTGCACCTTCCCCACAGAACAGGTTTTCCTTGTTAAAGAAGGAAGTATGAAGAAGAGGGCCCATTGCAGGAATCCAGACATACTCTGTCCTAACAAAAACCAGAACTCAGCATCCCTTTGTTCATTTTTGCTGCTGCACAGATTTACAGATTTGATGGCTTAAAGCAACACTCCTTTGTTATTTCAGTTTGCATTGGTCAAAGACTGGATACAACTCAACTCTGTTCTCTGTTCTAGGTCTAGGCTGACATTAAAGTGCCCAATTGGGTTTCATTCTCATTTGCAGGCTTAATCAGGGGAAGATCCTAGAACCTCCAAGCTCTGTGGATTTGTTTTCAGAAGTCATTTATTTGAGCCTCAACTCATGGAGAATGGCCTGTCTTCATAGACAGTTCCATATGGTTAGTATCTTCATGGCCAGTAATAAAGTGACTTTCTCCTCAAGGGAAACCTATGCCCATTTTAGAACACTTTCACCTGATGGAGTCATATTCACCATAACTCTCTTTCTATAAATTTTAAATTAACTGATTCGGGACCTTATATCTGGAAGTCCTTTCATCTTCTCTACAATAAAAGCTCATCATGGAAAATTATCGTCACAGCCCACCTCTCTGTCCAAATGGATAGGATGATATAAGATGTGAACAGAAAGCTGTAAGAATCATAGGGGTCATCTTAAAAGTTGGTTCCTTAGTCCAGTTTCTATTGCTGTCACAAAATACCTGAGATTAGCTTATTTGTTAAAAAAAGAGGGCTTTTATTTAACTCATGATTAGGGAGGGTAGGAGACTCAAAGTATGATCTTGGCATCTGCTTAGTCTCTGGTGAGGGCCTTCTTGGTATATAATGATATCGTAGAGGCCAATACAAGGAGAGATAGAGAACACATGCCATAGAGAGTTAATTTTATAGAATAGCTGCTTTTTCAATGATCCATTAATGCTTGAATCAATGAATCCATGCAAGAGGGCACAGACAAGCTGATCACTTTAGCATTACTCCCTGAAGCACCTCTGGTCCTTCAACAACTCTTTACCTGTGTTCTCTGTTTCATCAAGACATTCTATATATGTGTATGTGCACATCCTATATATGTATATGTGCACATAATATGAAAAATAATGCTTATAATTTTTTCTCAAGTCCATCTCTCTTAAAGATTGGAAAGGTATTAAAGTAGAGCAAGAGACTACAAATTTTGTTTCCAATTGCTTATGTTTGCTTCACCCACTAGCGGGGCTAGTTTCTTACCTTGTCTCTTTTTAGCTTTATATAAAATTTAAGAAACAATATTGATGCCTCATAAGGCACTGATGATGAGAAATTGAATTAGTGATTATATAAAGCAAGCATTCATATAATTTGCGTATTTCTGCATTTCCAACCATTGTTTATTTAGTTTATTTTAAATGGGAGAAATGCCTCTATGATTCCTAATTAGTTATTTTTAACAGGAAGTCTAGCCCTAAATAGTTATGATTGCATGAACAGATAATAAGCTTGGCTTCCTTACATGGAACACAGAATATGTTTAGATCCTCTTATAAGTTTATTTCCACCATGTATAAAAGAAAGAAAAGAAAATGTAAATCTAAGACACACCTGAAACAGAATCAAACTTTTAAGGTTCTGGACATTAACATTATACATACTTTTTTAAGAGAGGGAGGGACAGTGAAAGAGAAAGAGAGAGAGAGAAAGAATCAATTTTATTTAGTTTTCATGTTGCTTCCATTGCTCTGACACTTCGTTGTGTATGTGGTGCTGGGGTTCACACCCGGGTCCTTGAGCATGCCAAGCAAGCACTGTAATCGCTAAGCCACCACTACAGCTCCCTGTTGATTAATATTAAAAAATAATTTCACAGATACCACACATTTCCAATAAATTAATAATCATCCAAGCAATTATTTGATCTTGTCAATATCTAAATGTTCAAAACAATTACAGATGAACATGAAAAACTCTGAACCATACACTCATGGACAATTTATATAAAAATAACTATTCTAAGCAGGATGCTGATGAGGATTTGGGGATTTAAAAATGTAACAAATACCTTTTGGGGACAGCTTCGTATAATAGGTAATACTTATTAGTTAACATTCAATTTTGTGCTTCTGATACACATTGTTTTTACCCCAAAGTATATGAATTACATAATATTATAAGACATTTTCAAATGCACAAACTTAACTGCAATCTTAATCCAGATTACTTATATCATGTAGGTATCAAAACTGCCACTCAAATTGGGACCTTTGACTCAGAATTTGGGGATTTATTCTACATCAGACCATCCATAATGTTCTATTGTATGAAAACAGTCAAGCTGGGGCTGGAGCGGTGGCTCGGCAGTTACCGCACTTGCCCAGCATGCTCAATTTCATGGGTTCAAACCTCAGCACCCACATACACAACTAAGTGTGAGAGCAACGAAAGCCACATGAAAAACTCGATTGATTCTGTCTGCCTCTCTTTCTTTCTCTCTCACTGTCCTTCTCTTTTAAAATAAAAAAAAGAGTCAAGCTGAGACCCTAATATAAGAATTGCTAATATACAATTGAGACTTGTTTAATACACAATCATGAATAGGGATGTTTGATAACAATTACTTCCTTCAATTAATGAGCACTCAAAAGTAGATTAAACACCCTAGACAATATATAAACCTATATATGTGTATATTCTTTATTAAAATAAATACAAAAATAAAAATTCAAGTAAAACATTTCAGCTAATTTCAATTTTCTAGATGTAACTATATAGTTAGTCCAACACCATTTGTTGAACAGGCTGCATAAAATTGAAATTAGATCCTTATATCTCACCTTGTACAAAATACAAATCAAAATGGTTCAAAGATTTAGGAATTAAACCAGCAACATTAAAAATGTTAGAAGAAAAATATGATAAAAAATCCACCATATTGATGCAGGCACCAACTTCCATAACAAGACACTCATAGCAAAAGAATTAAAACCAGGAATCAATGAGTTGGATGTCATTTAGCTAAAAAAGCTTCTACACAGTGAAGGAATTAATCAAGAGCATCAAGAGAGAACCTACAGAACAGGAGAAAATTATGGCCTGCAAATCCTCTGACATGGAGCTAATAAACAACATAGAAAGAACTCACAAAACTTAACATCAAAACCACAAACAACCTAATCAATAAGCAGGATAAGGAACTAAACAGAAACTAAACTAAACAGAAGAAGTTTAAAGAGCCAACAAATATATGAGAAAATGTTCTACATCACTAGCAATCAAAGAAATGCAAATCAAAACAATACTACAATTTTACCTTGCTCCAGTCAGAATAGCAAAGTTGAAGAATATAAATAATAACAGATGCTGAAGGAGTTATGGGGAGATGGGAACACTAGCATATTGCTAGTAGAACTTCAGACTGGTACAGCCACTCTGGAAAGTGGTATGGAGACTCAAAACATTAGGGATGGAACCAGAATATGACCTAGGTTTCCCACTCCTGGGTATTTTCCTATATGAGTCAGAATCGACATATTACAGGGACATAGCTACATTAATATTTATAGCAACTCAGTTTAGAATAGCTAAATTGTTCCTCACTGGATAAATGGATCCGAAAGCTGTTGCATATGTATACAAAGAAGTTCCACTTGGCTACTAGAAAGAATGATATCATGGCTTTTGCAGATAAACGGATGGAAATGGAAAAAAATCATGTTGAGTGAAATAAGCCAAACCCCGAAACTTAAGGGTCAGATGTTTTCTCTCTTTGCATAAACTAGAGTAAAGCTAAGGATAGGGTGAAAGTTAGCTAAGCTTATTCATTAGACACACCAAATTCAAACTATCTCATAATCTTGGGGAACTATAGTTATGGGTGGGAGAAGGCAGGGAGAAAAGAGAAGGTGGGTGAAAAGGGAGGTGAAGGGGTGTTATTAATTCTGTATGGTGCACTTGACTCCCCTGAGATGCCAAGTAATATTTCTGCAAGCATTTAAATTTTGAAAATTAAAAAAATAATATACATGTATATGGACATTTATATATGTAATGGGGGAAATTACATTGGAGGAAACAAAGAGGAGAATAGGAAAAATGGGGGAGATACTAGATAAGAATCAAGTTCAAGTTACATTATCATTATGTATACATATATAAACATGTAGCAATGAATTCATTTAATGTGTAAAATCATGGTGAACTAATAAAAATACAAAATTAAAAAAAATTAAAAAAATTTAAAAGTACTTTAGCAAAACTAGAATGACTATAAATGCTGTCCTGTACTTTGTGCTTTATTGCAATACGTTAGAGGGATTTTTCTTTTGTCTATGACTTTTATCTCAGCACAAAGTAACATGTTGTCATATTCTTTTTCTCTAAAGTTTACCTCTTAATAAATTATTTTATGATGTAAAGCCCATTTATTTTCCCTTGTAATAATAGACATGTTTTAGGAGAAAGAGACTGCAGCTGTATTACCATTTTTAATAAATGAGACTCCTGTGTTAGTTTTCAATGGAATTGTATGGTATGGAAGAGAGAAAGCATCATGTGAGATAAGCAACAATATATCTTCATTAAAGATTGTTAAGAAAGGTATACAGTGATTTCAAATTTGTGTGCATATCATTAAGCTGGAAAGAAACGTAGTAAGGCATAATTTGTTTCGTTGATGGATTTATGAAACTTTTATAATTAAAAGAGGAAAATAGTGCTTGGTTTCATTTAAGCAGCTAAGAAACTTAAATACAAAATTTATTTTTATATCTCTTGTGTTTTAATTAGTGTCTGTGTTGTTACTAGAGAATTTTAATAATGTTTTTAAATTTTTGAATCTTCCATAGTGACTTTAATTAACTACTTTTCATAAGATGCCTCAACATGTCTTTCAAAATGTTATCACAGTTTATTTTAAAACTTTCAAATTTTGACAGCCCATTTGGACTAATCAGATTATAGTCATTTTCAACTTATAAATATTGATATATTTCACATTTATGGTTTATAACTTATATTTTTTCACTCATATATTCCTGGTCTCAATCCTCAATTCTCCTTGGACTAAGATTTACCTGTTAAACCTTCAATATGGTTTGAGCATCCCTAATCTGGAAATCTAAAATCCAAAATGCTCCAAACTTCAAAGCTTTTAAATGTTAATATAAAGTCACAATGGGAGCTTTGACACCGGATGTTGAAGTATAAAGGATGGAAAGTGTGGAAGGGAAGATGAATATGAAGTGAGAGAGGGCAAGGACAGATCTCAATAAACTGCAAAGAAGAAAAACTGGAAACACTGTCAGACTCTTACCACCTCCAGCTTCAAAGATGTTTTTGGAGGAAAAGTTGGCCATTCAATACGGACAGACGTGTGCATCAAACTCATAGTCCAGCAAGTCAGGCCCGCCTGTGACAAGCTGGTGCATCTTGCCAATGAGGTAAGACAGCAGATGCACATCAACACGTGTGAGCTGCAAAAGCACCCAAAGCTTCTTCACCAGTCTTCTGATTATAAAAACATAGATATTGCTGCATTTTCAACATCCAAACATTACACAACAATCATTTTGTGGTCTCTCTTTGCCAAAATTATATGGGAAAGGAAATATTAGGCAACATAATCTGGCAGAGCAGAGTGGATATGTTTTAAAGTCAACACACTATGACTATGTCATAAAAGCAACACCAAAATGGGCTCTTAAAACCATGTGCAATTTCAAAATAAAGACAATGAAGAAGTCACATTTACAACAGATACAACTCAGATATTCACATGCAACTGAAAACAAGTTTACTCGTTCATAAGAGAAGCTAATAAAGCCCTTTTCTGTCTTTGATTGGTGGTTGTTTTTCTAATTGACTCACACCATCCTATTTTTAACTTAAATAGTAGATGCAAAGTTAATTACTATTAATGTGTTTTATTGTCACTAGTAGGGGAAAGATAAAGGGGAAATTCTTACACACACTGGATACATGAGCAAGCATACTTACATCAAAATAAGAAAGGATTACTTTTAACTCTTGCAGATTTTTGTTTCTGCAGCTGCACTCCTAGTCATAGCTGATGTTGGTAACTATCTGCTCTTACTACCCAGGCTGTATACCTCTGTTCTTTGCAAGCATCAAAGCTTACTGCTGGGATAACTGAAGTCTCAATCCCTAGAGCAAGAACCACAGTGTATCTCACTGCTTAATTGCAGTTTCCCACTGACTTCAATCACAGGATATGGGAGTATTAAGTAGAACCAGAGGAAATTTTCTACATGGCAGTCATGTTTCTCCTTACACTTCCTGCATGGTAGTAATTCCACTTCCACCTCAGTTTTCAAGATCAATTGACAGTAGAGTAACTTTTTTCTTTGCCAGTGGACTGAACTGATATTTGCAATACAAAGTGTCCACATGGCAACCTCAACTTCTACATGAATGGAATCAGTGTTATGTACTCTGGATTGGGCATCCTCAGTTTGGAAATAAGAAACCCACACCATCAAGGCCCAATGATTTGGAGATGGGAAACAAACATTTTCCCAGTTGATGACTAAGAAAAAAACCATCTAATTTCTACCTTTTGAATCATGGACTCTTGAATCCTAGCAATGAAAGAGAACCATGTATTGATCACTGACATAAAGCATATTTTCAACATTGAGTAACATCAACCCAATTACCCAAGATACTTAGAACAGCAGTCACTTTAATTGAATTTTCCAAGGACCATTACATAATTCTATTAGGAAAGTTTCTTCCGAATGATGGATATCATTGTAAAGCCAGAGAATTCCGAGTATGGGCTTTATTCTACAACTCATTTGCTTTAAAATGAGTTCCATGCTCAGAATCCATGATGTATATTATACCATGATAGGCTTTAGGTCACTGTATATGTCCACAAATAGTTATTTTGACAGCAGCATTGAGGGAAAGGAGACTAATCCTTTTTCTAGAGCAGGTGACTATTTTAGTGAGAATAACTCTTCCAGTTCTGCTAGCAGAAAGTTTCCATGATGGACCTGATCAAATATATCAACCTGCCACCATGTGTCTGGCTGATAGCCCTGGGAAATCAGTCTCTGTGTTGATCTCTACTGTTAACAGATAGGACACGAGGCAGCAGCTATAGCATATCAGTCTTGGGGAATGGGAACTCATGTTTCTTAGCTCATGTTCATTTTATATCTCTGTCACCATGGGCACTTTATTTCTCAGACTACTGGACATTGATAGAAGTGGTAGGGGTAAAAGACTTACTGATTTCCACAGAACATTGTAGCATTCTAATTATTAAATCTTCCTTGGATGAATTTACCCTTCATTGAGCTTATTTATTCATGTGACACAAGTCTTTTCTCATTCTATGCTCATCTGAGAGTTCTATCCAGAAACTTCTTCAGAAATCATTTTATCCAATTTGCAAGCATGCCTTTTGCAAGGTTCTGACAAGTCAAACTATTTGTCACAGCTAATATATCAATACATACCCGTAGATGTAGCCATTTCTCCTTCCAAATGAAAGAGCAACATTTCCACTGCTTTAAAATTCTCCACCACGAGAATTTCCACTTACTGTTATTCATAACAACTAACTAGAGTAGGGTGGAGGAGGTAGAGTAGGGTGCACTTCTCTGCTTTGTGGTGGTGACAGTACATTATGAAGAATCATGCAGAAAGCAAACCCACATGTTCTTACTGAATTTGCCAAAAGTAATTTCCCATGACTCCGTATGTGGAAGTTGAGAAAAATATTATACTTTCAATAAAACCCATGGATGTTTTGGTCTTTTACTCTACAAATTGCTTGTGTATTCACAATCTGGTAAATCTGTGCTCCTATATCCTACCTTCATTTGATTACAGGTCTTTGTTACATATACCTAATTTTGTAGCATTTTTGGTTACAAAACTCACATTTCTTTAAGGGCAGTCAGTTTCATGGAGGACCATGTTCAAGCAGTAACAAGTTAAAAGATAATTTTCAATTGGAAGGTATTTAATCATAGAGGATAGAATGACTCTAATTCAAATTCTAAAGACTTGGTCATGATTCATTAACATAAGGCTGTTAGAGCTCCAAACATCATTCTTCTCCATTGCTGACACTTCAGATATAATCAGATCTGCTTGCACAGATCTACTGGCAGAATGATTTGATTTTCATGGCTACATTGACATTTGTGGAGATGCTTTTTTTTATTCATGTAAATATAGGCATATTTAGTTATTAGGTAAAATAGCATGCCCAAATGAAATACATGTTGCTTCCAAAATCCAAAGAGTGTTACTATAAATTGTATGTTTTTCAAAGAGGAAGGAGGTCCAGATGAAGTAATGCTCCTCATGGAAGAAACATATCAGCATGCCCTGGATAAAATTTAGAAATTTAGTTGGTATGACTACTCCCTTGGATTCTGTGGATTTTTTTTTTTTTTACTTATGCATAGAATCTCATCAACATCATTGCAAAACAATTTGGCCTATGGAATAGAAAGGCAATCTATGCCCCATTGACTTGACTTCCACACTGGGCAAGCCTTGCTATAGATACACATATAGAACAATTAAAGTGTTTTGTTGGTCCTTCCAGCTGAATGTTATCTGCTTCTGATAGTCACAGCCAACAGGTATAAAATGAAAAGAAAAGAGCATTCTCCCCATCAATATTTGCATATTATTTGCCACTAGGTATGTTTATTTGATCTGGAAATACATTTACTTCTGATGTACTTCAGATATAGTCATCACATTATATTTAAAATAATCCATTTATAATTTGAATATGAAGTGTGCCCACAAAGATTTATGTGCTGAAGGCATGGTCCCCAATACAGTAACGTTCAGAGAGGGCTTTTAGAAAATAATTGTATCATTAGGAATCTAACCTCATTAATGCATTAATCCATTTGATGAATTGCTAATTTTAAGGGACTATTGGGGCATGATGGATGCTGTAGGAAGTGGAACTTGGAGAAAGCAGCTCCCTGGAAGACTCTGGAAGAGTGTTTCTCATGCCAGCCCCTCCTTCTCTCTCTACCTCCTGGCTGCTTTGAAGGGAACATCTTTGCTCCCCCATACTCTTTTTCCTTGCCTCAGGTCAGAAGCATTGGAGCCAGTCAGTCAACCAAGAACTGAAACCTCTGTAACTATGAGCCAAAATCAATCTTTCCTCTAAGTTGTTTTTCTCAGGTACTTCCCACAATGACGAAGAACTAATAAGATCCAGTTTAAGTTTCCAAATATTTATCTTTTTTGTACAGATTCCCAAGTCATCATTATGAATGACTTGGAAAAGTATTAGCAATATAAATATTGTGTATTGTAGTAGGTTTCTTCCACAAGGAGAACCAGGTTCTTTTCATTCAAAAGCTTTGGATCTGTGAACCGATTCAAGTTAGGGTATTATTAGTATGCATTGGACCTAGAAAAATTCACTTCTACATGTTAAGTAACACCTTCATATCTATTTTTGCTCCACCTATTTCTATTCCAGGAATATCATTATCAACCAGATCTCTGCCATTGTTACCTAGTCTGATCTCTGTGGGTTAGATGATTCTTCTTGCCGCTTTGACGGTGAAGTCCATTACAATAATGATGCTTATTTTGTTTTTTGTTTCGCTCATCCCTGACATGATAACCTTGGGTACCCAGGTCCATGAAAGCAGTTCCCAAATGACATTTATATCCTACAAAGAAGAACATCCATAAAACTTTTCGGATGACTTGGTTCAAGGAGGCATTAACACACTTCTCACAATCTTTATCAAGGAAATCTCATCTTGACCTTCCTGGGAGACAAGGACACGGGATCTTGCATGATAAATCCACAATAATAACATTATCTCCCTAGGCTAGTGGATACCTTCTCTTAAAAACAGCCTAAGAAGGCTTCAGCATAGTAATTTTACTTAAATTTGACTATATTTAATTTGAGATTTCACTCAAGCAAGTTTTAGAGCCATTTCTGGTCCAGAATATTAATTCACAGTACAAAACTAAAACTTCGATGCCAGCATCTCAGCTTAGTGGGCCCATTTGTATAAATTTGATGTCTGGCAAATGTACATTCCTTCTATCTGATGGACTCCAGGCTTTGGTATATATAATTTGAGAATGTCATTCAAATTATATATAATTTGAATGTCATGTAAATTTTTTTCTGTGGATTGCACATCCTCATGAATCTCAGATCTCAAAGTAAACAAAATAATGGAAACGGGGATAGATCTTAAGGAGAATCAGTAACCCATTGTAAGGAAATGGCCGTAGTTTAGGACATTATATGTTATTCAAGCAAGAGGAAGGAAAAAAACCTTATCAAGCGGAGGTAAAAGTTTCCTCGAATTGACAAGGAAGTCTGCTGTATTAGAATCTGCTCAAATGGCTCCATCTCAAACTTCTTTAATCAATACTGCTACTTTAATATTATTATAAATCCTAATGATTTGAGAATTCAATTTGTGCTATAATTCAATTAGCTTCAGGATTTAATTTTTTGTTTGATTTATAACAATCATATTAGTACAGATACAGGGGATAAGGGTTTCATGTAGGTAGTCATAGACTGCTTCATAGTCTGAAGCTGGAATTTAAAACCCAGAAGTTAGGTTTTTCTCTGTCTCCAGTTATCCAGAGCAGTTAGAGGAAGTCAATCCATATGTTATGTTTCATTTCATTGAAATGTTTTATAGGAGAAAAGTTTTGGTATAGTCCAAACTTTCCCCCCCATAAGCATTTCAGTCCAACTCGTCCCAATGCAGGCTCTTTTAGGAATGGTGTCAATAATAGCTTTAAATCAAATTATAGAAGAAACTCCAAGGTACTAGAACTAATTCACAGCACTTCCTACTAAAGTTCCACTTTCTGGAACTATATTTGGTACCAAAATCTCTGTTACCTAGTGTCCAGTCCAAAACAACAGAACCACTGGAAGAGAGAGAAGGATATTTTTTAAAAGTCATGCTTTCTATGTTTCACGCTGGAATTTGATGCCTACAGGTCAGAATTCAGGAAGAAATGGTTTACAATCCTTGATTTCTTTTGTTACTGTTGTTGTTAGTAACTTTTTGACGAAGGGAACAATTCCCTCTTTTCCTTCTTCAAATTCACACACACAATTATTTTATACTCATTTTGTACATTATCCCTTTGTTTCACCTTGTCTGGAATAAATTCATTTTAAGAAAAAAATGAAATTTTATCAGTTCTCAATTCTCTTTTTGTATTGGCTTTTACCTCTTTGGTGAGCTTATTTCTTCTGCTATCTTTGTCTCTTTCCTTACCTCTGCATGTTTATTAATTTAACAGATGTCTCCCACAGATTGTGGTCTGCAATCCTGAAGAAATTATCACACTCTTAAATCAAGTGTCCTTCTCTATGGAAGTGTGAAGAACAGCACACATTCAGTCATCAGCTTAACAGGCTTTCTGTGCTTTCCCCAGCATTCTTTGTGTACTTTGTTTTGTGTATAAGTGTGTTATTGTGTGTTGAGGGGGTTCTCTTTTTATACAGACACATTCCCAATCAGGTAGCACATGAAACCATTCTTCATGTGAAATTTCATAGGAAATCTCATTCCATGGCAAAGGGAGCTCACCCATCATCTCCAGGGTGATCAGAAGCTGGCTTCCTAACCTGTCCTCACAACATGCACTGTCATCCAGGTTTTGGGTTAAGTCAAATACAGCAGTGTTTCTATCAGTGTTAGACAAAATAGGTCCATCAAACACTTTGAAAGTTTGATTTAGGACATAAAGAGCCAAAAGTAAAATTTCAAGAGTTATATGTGCTCAAATGCCCTTGGAATCATTTATGAGAAGTTTTCAGAGGTAAAAGAATATGGAATATTATTTCAATATGTTTGCTTATTAATGGAAATAAAAACCTAGCATTGATATAATGATGAAAGTGGTTAGACGACTGAGCTTAGATAACAAGAAGGATTAGACTGGAGTGGTGGCTTGGCAGTTATGGCGCTTGCCTGGCATGTGCAAGGATGCAAGTTCGAAACCCAGCACATGTACACAATGACGTGTTGGTGCAAGGAAAGCCACATGAAAACTAAATAAAACTGATTCTCTCTTTTCTCTCACTGTCCCTCTCTCCTTAAATAAAAAAAACACACAAGAAGGATGAATTAATGTAAGAAGAAGTAAGAAATACACCACGGACTCTAGTAAGGCCCATTTACTGTGATCTACCATATGTCAGAATAGTAAGTAAAATTATTAAAAATGCAATAATATGATCTTCATCTTACTGATTGTTTCTATGATTATCAGTATTTGTATTTCCATTTTTAGAAAATAAGGGATTACATAACTATGACAAGGTCAGAAGACGAATAAATTAATATAAATAGAGGTTATTTGACTACAGAGTACCTGGGATTTTCATAATTGCATCCTGCAAAGGAGAACCGAGAAGAGCAAATTACGTTTTGTTAAATAAAGCTGCTCATTTGTATCCCTCACATATATGTTGTACACATAATCGGGCAGTCTGGCAAAACACCAAGTTCTGCTAGAATAGTTAGAGTATGGATCAGGAGACTGAATGAAGCTTTTACAACAGCATGGCATGCAACAGCTTGATGGAGATAGCAATCGCTCTTTTCCTTTTCAGCTTATTAAAAATGTTTTAGGAAGAAGGCAAGTACAAACAAAACGGAGTAAAAATTATAGAAATGAAATTAGTCAGGCATAAGTAGCAGATCAATTTTATCTTGGCTTCAGTATCTGTCCAAAAGCCAAAGTTATAACTATAATTACATATACATGTGTATAATGCTAATTCCATTATTAATAAATCAGTGTGAAGGGCAAGCACTGGATGCTTTCTGTTGTAATAAATCCACTAGCATCAAAGTTACTCTTCAAACAGTTTGGCTGGCTTAGGTATGAGAAAAGAATGGATAACTGTACGTAACCATGGTTACGTGAATGTGAGCTGATCCAAGCCAGCGAGTTGAAGGAAAGCATGAAGACGCAGTGAAACACTCTGGGAAGTCAGAACGTAACTCGCTACTAAAGAGAATTGAGACGATCCACCACCCATGCAGCAGGGCTGCCGTCAGAGATGCAGAAATTTTTGCATGAGCAAAACCGCCACACTGTGAGTAGGGAAAAGAAGTACTTGTTAAAAAAAGCACCATGAGGGGCTGGGGCAGTGTCTTGGCGGTCGCAGAGCTTGCTTGGCATACACAAGTATGCAGGTTCAAACCCTAGCACCACATACACAACAGTGTTAGAGCAAATAAAGTCACATGAAAAACTGGATAAAATTGATTCTCTCACTGTCCCTCTTAAAAAAAAATAAAAAGAGGCCCCATGAGCCATGATCATTAAGCCTACTGTCAGTTTCTATGTCTCTCTTTATCCATCTATCTACACATCTAAAGAGGGGGGGAAAACCAAGCAAATGTTATGATGTACTGAAGATTTCTTATACTTCAGAATTTATAAGGAATAAGCATGTTAGGAACAGTACCATTTAAAAGAAATATCATCTTAGCTTTTTATTTTATTACTTTTCTCTGTATTTCATCATATTCTGATATCCATAGCTCACTGTTCCTTTTGATGTTTTTTCTTCAGCACAAATAATGTGTTTAAATGCACATATGTGTATATATGCATATATTAGATATATAGTCACCTAAAATGCTTATGATTGATAATATACCCATATACTCCTTATATATTTTTATAGTTCAAGAATAATTCATTAAACTCCAGTTCTGCTTCATTTTGTGACAATACATCTCACTTATTGTTTGCATCTCCTGTTTACCCTCTCATTCTCATGTATTTTTCATCTATAAGATTATTTATTCTTCTATATTTAAATTTTAGTGTATATTCTTGTTACTGAACATATAAGAATGCCTAAGATTACTTTCATAACAAATATTAATCCCATGCCTTACTAGAGCTTAACCACTGAGCACCTACTCCAGCCCCTGGAGTCCTCTCTAAAAACATTAAGATCTTGGAGCATCAGATCCTTCATGCACAATCTCAAGTCTCTTTCTAAATTTTACGTTTTTTTCTCTTCGCCCTCTGTTTGAAAGCCAGTGATATTTTTTCCTGTTCCTCCACATTTTTTAATTTTAAAAATTTTATTACATATGATTTCCTGTGTTTACATTATTTTCAAATTATTTCTGCATTAAAATTATTGTTTGCAACATAAATTTGATTTTTACTGCATTTAAAATAATAAATAGAAAGCCAGTTTCTTAATCATCCAAGCAGTCAAGAAGGATTTAATTACAAATGCAGTTAATAATATTAGGTTTCAACTTTTTGTTGTTATTAATTTTGATATTATCCAGTGTACTAAAAAAATCATATAAACACAATCAACATTTAGTTAAAACAAAATGTCATTTATGATCAAGTTTCTTCTTTCATGGTATTTTTAGGTAAGAAAGGTAGATTTTAAAAAATGGCAAAATTAATTATAATTCAAAATGTCTGCAGATCAGAGTACTGACGAAGCCAAAAATTAAAAAAATTAAAAATTAGATTATATATTAAACCTATTAATATTCTAAAATTCTGGGGCTGGAGCTGTGGCTGGATGGTTACAGAGCTTGCCCAGCATGTGCGAGTACACAGGTTCAAACCCCAGCACCCACACATACAACTAAGTGTAGGAGTAACGAAATCCAAGTGGAAAATTAAATAAAAATTGAGTATTTCTGTCTCTCTCTTTCTCTCTCACTGTCCTCTCTTAAAAAAAAATTCTAAAATTCTAATATTAGCCCTTCTTAGGTAAAAATTATAATCATCTTTTTTGAGTGAAATTTTATAATTTAAATATTCATTGTCAGAACAGTTTCACATCTGTGAATTTAAACTTAAAATATAATTCACTACCCTGTTATTCCACTACAGAACATGGGGAAGCATCTAAAATAGACAAAGCTTAATGTTTCCTTTACTTGTGCTACTGGGGAATAAATGGTATCATTTTACCACTGGGCTACATTCCCAGCGTCTTTTATTTTTTTATTTGAGACAGGGTCTTGCTAACTTGCCCATTTTGGCCTGGAACTTGCAATCTTCCTTCCTCAGCCTCCCAATTAGATGGTAGCACAGGCGTGCATCACCACATCTGGCTTAAAATATACATTGCTTGTAATTCTTATATTTTTATTTGGAAATATAAGAAATTAAAAACAAACCGAAGAACCAATGAAACAATATATATAAATAAATTTGTATTATGGAATATAATGGGATAATATGCATGAGTTAAAACTACTATTTAGGAGAATATTTAATGAAAGGGAGAGGGATTTCAGATTCAAACTACAGTAAAAAGATTTCTGCTTAGTTGGGACTTTCTGGGAAGATACTACTAAATTTAGTTAAAAAAAAAAAAGCCTAGATGTTAAATTCTGACTGTCTAGATAGTGAACAATCCAGAGAGATTTACCTCCCTCAAGACACATATTTACATTCCAAGGGAGGCTAAAACCCGGGACTTTGAAGACTTCCCTGATATGGAAAGCTGAAGAAATTTTCTTTTCTCTCTCTTTTTTTTTTCTTTAAGTTCCTGCAGGATCTGTTTGTTCTCTTTGAGAAGGTAACAAGCCTGGATCCTTCCCCTTTAGTAATCTAGGAGCTATCTTTGCACCAAAAGGCAGATGTATTCACCAGAACAGAAGGAATGACTGCGATTTCATTTTTTGTTAGTTCCTCACGTGCAGTAGACCCCAATATATTTAAGATGTCATCTGGGGCTGGAGCGGTGGCTCAGTGATTACAGCACTTGCCTCGCCTGTGCAGGAATGTGAGTTTGCACCCCAGCACCAAGCACAAAATGAAATGTCAGAGCAACAAAAGCCACATGAAATCTAAATGAAGTTCATCCTCTCCCTCGCTCTCTCTCCTCCCTTCTCTTTCACTGACCCTTTCTCATCTTTTGAAAAATAGATGTCATCTGATTCTCATCAGGTGAACAAGGGACTTTTTGGGCCAAAGTTGTGCTGGCAGGGTGATTACATTATATAACGAAAAATCATATGCTCTGACCAGTAATTTTCATGTCACTGTTTAGGGTGATATTAAGGTATTAAAACTCAGAGTGCACTAATAAGCGAAAATCTATAATTACAGACAGGATGATGACAATTCCAGTGCTCTTGCTTCTTACCTGTGCTTCTTTTACCACAATCAATTTAGTCACTGTCTATAAACAGAACAATAGAGATCAAAGGCTAAAATATTTGAGTATGGTAGTACATAGTGATAATTTAACTAAAAATTGATCTAGTACTCATTTTATTACATGTTGAACTTTTTATTTAAAAATAAAGTTTACCAAGATATAATTCATATGTAAAAATATATTCATTGTCCTAAAAATCCTTATATAAATGCAATTATATAGCATTTAATTCTTGAGGTATGTATTTTCTTTTTTCATTTAGCATAATGCTTTTCATTCATTTCATTTGTTGGTTTCTATTTTGCATATCAGTAACTGGTATAAGTTATATAGCGCTAATTTTTATTTTTGATGGCTGAGAAGTTATTCCTTTATATGGATATACCACAATATGCTTCTTCAATTATTTTTTAACAATTAATCATGCTTCCAATTTTTATCTGTTAAAATAAATCACTGAGAGTCAATGTGAATGCCACTTTGTTGAACCCATGTCTTTGTATCTCCTGAGTGAATACATTAGTGAAGCGTTGCTGTATCTTTTGCTGAGTTTAGTTTTCATGCTATTTGAAATTGCCAAATTAGTTTCTAAAATGATTTTACCATTCTAGGTCCATTCAGCAATGCATGAACATTTTAGTTCAATCTTTCTAATTTTAGAATTACTAAAAGGTATCAAGTGATATATTCTAGTGAATTTAATTTGTAAATTCCTGATAAACAATGATATTCAGTAACTTATTATTTTTTATTAGCCATTGTATTTATTTTAGGTAGTGTCTCTTAAAATATTTTCTCTGGTTTTGAATTGGATTTCTTTTATTTCTCTTTTGAGTTGTGAGCTATTCTTAACCTTTTACATAGCATTTTTTTTTTTCAAATACATGAACTGGAAATATATTTTCTCATTTCTTTTTTTTCTTTATCTTTTTATTTTTATAGTGATACTTTCCAGCTAGTTTTTACATTTGGTGAAGTCCAATTCTTTGTTTTAAATAGCTCATTTTTTTCTGTTATATTTATTAAGTTTATCTATCCTGAGGTCATGAATTTTCTTTTATGTTTTACTTAAGAAGTTTTATATTTTTAATGTTTTATTCAAATATATGACCCATCCAAAAACAGTGCCTTTCTAGTTTAGGTGTAGTTTAAATTAAGCTTAGGCATTCATACTTTCCTTAGTTTTTTTTAGCAATATTTCTTCAACATATCATTGTTTTTCCTTTAAATTACTTTGCCATTTTGTCAAACAGCATTCACTGTGTACGTGTGGGTCTGTTTAGGACTTTGCACTATGTTCCATGATTCTACACATATATGAAGATTCATACTAAATCATGAAACCAAATAGCATAATTCTTTAAAGGTTTTCATTTTCAATTTCATTTTGTCTATTCTAAATACTTTGCACACATAAATTTTATTATTTCATTAAAAAAGTAAAATTTTGATAATGGTAGCATTGAAGATACAAATCAATTTGGGGAGAATCACAAGATCACAGTATTAAAATTAGTACTTCATAAACATGTTTTCTCTCTTCATTTATTTAAGCCCTCTAATTTCTTTTCTTTCCCCGTTGGTAGATTCTTAAAATACTCTGTCTTGATTATTTTGTTGTCTTTCTTTCTAATCAGTATATAATTTTGTTTTCTTTCTAGTTAGGACCATAAGACTACTATTGAGTGGAATTTTATTGTAGATTTATATGTGACTTATTAATATAGTTATTTTGTCATTGAAAAAAAATTTAACTTGCCCATAACAGATATTCAAATATTGACTTAAATAAACCAAAAAACAATTTGAATCAGAATGTTTTCTAAAAGCAGATATGCAAACATATGTTCAAGATTGTCTTTGTCAATTTTGGGATAATTTGTAAATATGCAGATTTTTGCATGTTGAGCAGTACAGCCAATCATCCATGGTTTAAATATCATAGGCATGAAAGCCTTTTTGTGTCTATTTGCTTATTAATTAAGAAATATGCCTATACTAGTTGAATATACCATTGAAAAAAGTTTAGATTTTCAAAAATGTTTATTTAGATAATCGTTTTTCCATTTTTTTTTCATTCCCTTTTTGGGAAGATCTGAAAGCAGGTAATTTGACTCTATTTCTCCAAAGAGCTAAAATTTCAAATGTATTTGAGTGATTCACATAATCAAAATAAGATTCTGAAAGAACACCATTGTAACATGACCATTTGAAAAGGTGCAAAAGTAAGGAACAGTACATGTTGTACCTGATATTTTTCAAATAAAATCATTTGTAGTTATGCTCTTTTATATTAAGAAGTTGTGTTCTTATGCATAGAATCCTCAATTTTACTTTAGTTTCAGGAACATCATCATAAATTCATGTAATTATTTTTTACAAATATTATTCTTATATAATATTAGTATCTTCTGAAACTTACAGATATCTGATCTGTCACTGTATAGCATAAAAATAAAATGACTAACAACAATGTTTCTTAGCAATGCTTCTTTACATGAAAACTGTTATTATTTTATACTCATAAGATTACAACATTTATCTTTTCTAATTATTATAAATATCATTAATAAAAATCGATGTCCATTTTTAAATTCATTTTTTTTAAAGAGAGAGAGGTAGAGTGAGAAAGGGGGAATGAGAGAATCAGTTTTATTCAGTTTTTCATCTGTTTTTTGTTGTTCCAACACTTAGTTGTGTATGTGGTGCTGAGGTTCAAACTCTGGTCCTGGTGCAGGCAAGGCAAGCAGTGCTCTAAATATGCAGGACCTAAATTCATCATTTTATCCATTTTATCCTTTTTTTTTAAGATAAAGAGGGAGGGGGGGAGAGAGAGAGAGAGAGAGAGTAAATTTTATTTAGTTTTTTGTGTGGCTTTCATTGCTCAGACACTTTGCTTTATACATGATGCTGGGGTTTGAACTCATGGCCTTGAACATGCCCGGTAAGCACTATAACTGCTGAGCCACTGCTCCAGCTCCCATATTTTTATCTTTAAAGCATATTTATTCACACAAATATTGATAAAAATTCACTTATCTGATTTTTATCAATACTGATATGGTTAAATGTAATTTTTCCATTACTGAAGAGCAGATCCATTAGAACATATTTTTGAATGGTCATGGATATTTTTTATGCTGAATTTAATTTTCCATTTATGGAGACAATTCCTTCATTCTTTCAGTTACTTAATTTCATATTTTGAGAATATTTACATTATGCAAAATAATTCACAATGTGCTGTAGGAAATGAGTCATTTAGAGAATTTTAATTCCCATGAAGCAGCATTAAATGGTCTACAAACAAGCATTGGGTTATGTAATAATTTATAATTTAAGAAAATCATACTTCAGCTATAAAATATATACATGAATGTCAAATTAACATTACACAAATGATTAAATTCTATTGACAAATCATATAGATTAGAATTAGTTGAGAATGCTTCATGGAATAGGTAAGTTGGTTAGATAAGTAGGTGATAAATAAAGAATAAGGGGCTGGTTATTAGACAGTTAAATCAAAGCACTAGAAAACAAAAACTTTTTACATCTATCCACTGAATGCTCTTCGTATAATACAGATGGCCATCTTTTGTGTTTTCTTGCTATGGAACTACAATAAGAATATTGGAGTATTCCTGTGTGCTAGAGTCCGTGGGTAGGATCCAACTGCTTCTGTTTAATGAGTGTGGGGGAAAGACATCTGGGTAAGAGCTAAATGTAGATTTGGAAGCAAGGAATGACGTCTATAAAGACAAACTCTGATTTCCGATGCAATCACTTGGCCACTGAGAACAGCCATAACCAGTGTGTAACGGAATGCATACAAATGGAGTTGTGTTCCTATAAAACTTTACGGGCATTGAAATTGGAATTTTGCATAATTTAAAAATGTGCGTATTTTCTTTTCTTAACATTTTGTTTCACTCTGGACAAGTAAGAATCGTTTTTAGCTCATACACAAATGGGCAGTGGGCTACACTTGACTCCCAGGCTACTATTTGCTGAACCTTGATTTAGAGAGGGCTATGAAGGAATAAAAAAAAAATGACATGCAGCTGGGCACTTGTGGCACACATCTGTGTTCCCAGGTACTCAGGAGGCCGAGTCAGGAGGATCACAAGTTCAAGGTCAGTCCTGGTAACTTAATGAGACTCTGTCTCAAAATAAAAATAAAAAAGGAGGAATAGAGTTGAAGCTAAGAGGTAGAGCACCCCTGGGCTAAATCCCCAGTGTCACACACATTCAAAAATGACATGCAGTTGTCCATTGCTGTTCAAAGCAACTGCATACACACTATATGAAGATAAATTTTATTTGTATGCTATGGCCAAATTTTAATTTAAAATTCTATGTAATATCACAAATCCATAAAAGTACATAAATGCATAATATAAAATAAATATTAAGCAGAAAAAGGAGTAAATACTAATAATTATATTAGAAAAGAAGCATATTTGATTATAATTGGTCACCAAGGAGTCTACACTTAGACTCAATGAAATAAGACTCAAAAGTTTGTGATTCACATTTGTTTTTCTATAGTTATTTATTAATCATACTAACTCAATAATTCTAATTTTCACTATTAGTGTTTTTTTCTGATTGGTAAGTCAAGGATCACATCATTGTTAACAAGTGCAAGGTTAAATTTATGAGTCTGGGTGATATCAGTAAGCACATTAGAACTCCACTGCCTTACGAGCAATGTATGAAGGAGTTCTCAGCCATATGATTGAAGTTCTTGAAAGCCTAGGATCCAGGGGAGAATAAAGCACTCCACAGAGGATAAGAAGTACTGTGTATCTCATGCCATTACCTGAAAGACAGATGTGGCCATGTTAAAGGAACACCAGCTGAAGGCTTCAGGGGAAGACATTGCTCCATAATAAATTGTAGTTGCCTCAGGTACCACCCACATCCTGCTCTGTTCCCAAAGAATAAGAATTATTGCAGTAAATAATGTGATTGTGATTGAAAGCATGAAAAATAATATATATTTATGTTCTGATTTACATATCCCAGAATCAAACATTGTAACTATGGCTCTGCCGATTATAGCCTCAGATTTTTTCTGAATTATTTTTTAAAACCAATCTTATTCAATCTCTGCAATGACACCCTTGGGGTACACAGATCTGAGGTTCTCATTACATCATTTTTATTTTTCATTCCTGTACCTACAGACATACATCCTGCTAAAGTAGAAACGTGAATTTAATCAGATGCAACACAGTATCTTTAAAAAGATAGCATGTATCTAACACCTGTCAGCTCATCAATGTTTGGTCTACTACTCTACAAATTACTACATAGATCATTCCTGACACCTAAGCTGAGATAGAGAATAAAACACAACTTGTAAATTTTGTATGACTCACAAGCAAAACATATTAATAAAGGATCTGGTCACAGGTTTTTCAGTTTAGGAACCCCTTTAGAAATTTACATACTAGTGACAGCTTTAACTAACTCTTCTTTGTCTGAGATATATTATGCATATATACATGCATATAACATATTAAAACTGGAAAAAGTTAAAATACACACACACAGAAGAATACATTCTGTAAGTTATCAGAATGATGATGTCATCCATTATTTACATCTAAAAACAATTGTAAACTCCTAAGAGAGTAAGGGTGGAAAAATCTTCATGGCATCATTTTATTCATTTTTAAATGAAGTTAATAAGGTTTTGTTTCCTTCCTTTGACCTACGAGACCCATTCAGAACTTAGTAGAACAACTGAACTCTGATTGGCACAACATAAAAGCTGTTGCGTCTCTGAAGACAAAGGTCTTGGTTCCTATGGAGGATGTCCGTGTACACAGTTGTCCATAGTCTGTCAGGTGAGCTTGGGGTGTGGTGAGGCTTTGTATATCTACAGAACGTCTGGGATTCTGTGGCCTCCTTCAGACAGAGCTAGTAGCTGGAGGTCATGTTGATGTGAGCAGGCCTTCCAAGGCTGGACTGATTGTTGAAGATTTAGAGCATGGATAAACATACAAATGAGTTGTCAGAGTTGCTGGAGAATGGCTGGCATGAGCATGAGGCTGGAGTAAGGGGCTGAATGATAGTACATCAGGGCAGTGTACCATTAGCAGCCTTGTGTGGAGGGAAGGAAGAGGGAGCCTCCCAACTGAGGGTAGGAGTCGGCAGGTGGACAAAAGGTACTGATACCAGGAGTAAGCCACTCCCCTTTGATTGGAAGTATTCATATTTCTGTCTTGAGGTTCTTCCATCATATCTTTGTGATTGCTTGTTTCCTTTGCATCACAGAGAGCTTCGCAAATGAACTGTATTTTATTTTAAGAGCTGTGATCTCATTCTGTTAAGCTACCACAGATATGCACTGGGCCTCTGGAACCAGTGGCTGGGAATTATGTGTTGTGGACTTCTGACTTTCACTCTACATGAATTTGAAGCTCATGCTTATTACAGAATCCAGCATGATCTGGCTCCTTGATGGAGCTTGTTGATGAGTTGACTTTGCTGAAAGAGGCAGATGTTTTCACCTAGAGACTCCTGAATTTGGGTGAATCAGGGCAGATGTTCCCATCGCTGGGTGCCTGCAGTTCAAGTTTACCCTCTGCTTCATACTTCCATTCCTGCACTTCCAGCAGTGGGTGTCTGCCCACAAAATCTGGCTGGAAAGAGTACATGGCATTGGCATCCAGCACCAGGAACATCTTCCTACAATTATTTTTAAAAAATTTTTTTTAAATTAAGTGTTGAGTTGTTTTACAATCATAAATACATATAAAGTAACAATATGATATACATTTGATCATAAATCATAGTTACCCATACATCACCTACATCCCAGTCTCTTGATTCTTCTATATTATGCCCTTTACATATATACATATATAACTGAGTATTTATATATATGTGTGTGTGTGTGTGTGTGTGTAAGATTGTGAATTTTCCAGAATTAAATGATTGCATACGTAATATTTGACTTCTAAGGGGGTAAAGAGTATGCTACGTTGCTGATTGTCTCCCTAGATCCTCTCTATCTTCCCTCCTTCTCCCATCCACCTGCCTCTTCCACCTCCCTACCTCATAGCATCATTTTAAAAATGGGTTTTGTTTTATGGATTCCATGGGAGGTTTGGAGAAACTTCATACTTTCTTGGACTGTACCTTAACAACTATTTCAGTGAAGTCACAAAGGAATAATTCCATGTGAGTGAATTGTTTTTCTATAAAACATGTACTCTATAATTTAAGGAATGGAATGAAGCATGTGGTAAATAACTTCCTTTCCTATCTAGAATTATAGGAAAAAGTAAATTTTTCATCTTGTGTTGAGGGTCTACAAATTTCCATTTAACTTACAAGGAATAGAAGTTAAAAGGACTAGGATTCTATGGAAATTGGAGAGTGAGAGAAGCGTTCTCTTATCTGTGTGTGACCCAGGACATGAAATCAGGGCATCTGAGTGGGTTGCTGGGAGGTTAGTAAAAGAAGGATTCAGAACAATTAAATAGGGTCAGTAAAGGAAGAACATAGTAGAAGGTGAAATACCATAGCAAGTTAAGAAGATAGTAATAAAAATTGGGCACCTAGGTCAGCCAGCTAAACAAAACAGATGTCTAAGGAAAAATACATCTAGGAAACTGTGGGCAGGAAGTTTTGTGTTTCCCAATGAAGAGAGGAAAGAAACATGGTAATTACTCAAACTCTCAGGTACCAAAGGCAGAAAGAAAACCGAACACCAGTATTGCCAAACTAGTTTTGTAATACTGGAAATCATCAAGTTGAAATTTAGTCATGAAGTTGTGGTTATATTTTTAAATAGGAGACTGTGTTGATTGGAAATTTTCTGAAATTTGGTGACTATATCTTGAATTTATCATAAACTATTTTAAATGCTTGAAATATTTCTACTCTGTAAATTAAATGAAACATTCTTTACAATTTGCTTTCAGACTTGATCTAACCCATATATATATCTTTCCTATTTTTGAGTATTTGTATATATTACTTGATTTTATTTTTAAGTAAATCTTGAACATTTAAATGCCAGTGATTTCAACCAGTGTTAAAATGTTAATTTGGGGGCTGGAGCAGTGGCTCAGCAGTTACAGAGCTTGCCTGGCATGCACAAGGACACAGGTTCAAAACCCAGTACCATATACACAATTAAGTGTTGGAGCAACCAAATCCACATGAAAATTTAAATGAAAATTGATTCTCTCTTTCTTTCTCTCTCACTGCCCCTCTCTCTTTAAAAAATGCTATTTTGAAGCAACATTTAAAATTTCAACATTATAAGTCTATTTCCAATAATTTGTTCCAGATCATTAGTTTTTTAACGATGTGTAAAATACAAAATCCTGCATGCTTCCATATTAAGGAAAAAACAAGTTAGAATAAATCACAATATGATTTGATCAAATCTGAGTATTGAAAATTATCAACAGTTGTAGCAATTAAATATGTGAATATAGATTTAATGTAATTAGAGCATTATTTTAACAAATGATAAATGTCATAATGTTAAGCATTCAACTAATGCATTCCTACTTTCTTTAGGAAAGGTTAATAGACATTGCTTGGTTCATTTAAGTATGCCTCAGATATTTAAAAAAAATGAATATTTCAAATGAAATTTAAATTATGAGACAATATTTTGCTTATTCAGTACTACAAATGAAAACATTGGAAATAATTTAGTTATTAATGTTGAAGGGAGGCTTATGATTTATGAAAGAAGTTCATCACTATTTACTAAAATAGCACTTAATATACTGTTTTCTAACTTATTCCATCATGTTTATAAGTTAACAAAATCTATAATATAACTCTATCAGCTAACACAATATATGATATATTTTTTGGATAACATTTTTCTCCTTTATGGAAGCAGGATAATGATACCTATATATAGGAAATTTTAACAAATTGTTCAGTGCTCAATACAGCTTAGTGTAAATGGAAAGAACTCCTGTGAGCCACAGACACAAGAAACGTTTATCCTTAACCACAGGGGAACATTTGACTCATAATGCACCTGCCTCTTTGACAAATAAGAAACCAGTTTGAAAGTAATTTTTATTCAGTTCTAAATAACAGTTTATAAAGCCAGAATTTTCCATGTGTAATTTTTTTAGTTCAAATTATCATATGAAATCATTAGAAGATTTTTTAAAAATATCAATGGGAAGTTTCTACTTGTTCTGCATGTATAATAACCCTAGATGAGCAAATACATGGATCCACTATTTCAGCTACATCTTTAAAAGCAGATTTCTGGTTAGTCACCTGTCTCGTTTAATATAATTGCTGTAAGGTTGCTAGTTTATTATGCATTTATTTCAAGACATTGCCAATGCAACACCTTTTAGACTGGGTTTTGTTATCTCACACAGATTGATTTTTCCATGAAACCCTGTTCTATTCCAATCTCCTAGAAGCAAACCAAATAGTCTTCTCTTTTTGTCCAATTCAAGAGTTGTGTGTATTACACTTAGTATTGTTTTCTCCTGAAATCCTGTTATTTTCTATATTAATTCTTACTTCATTAGATAATCTTAGTAAGTATTAAGGGTTAAGAGAGTAAAAGGCGGAAGTCTTTTCTTTATATGTGGGTAGTGTTACAGGGCAAGGTAGAGACAGCCACAATGGTCCTTTCTCACAGAATCTTGTAATCATGCCAGAAAGATTTCACCCATGCTCAGAGAAACAGGTACACGTTTATTAGAAGGAATATGGAATGAAAGAAGGGGTTATTCTCAAGGGAGAAACAAATTTCCAGTTTTGCTGAGGGTCCCAGGGGAGTTTCCAGACTCCTGCCTAAATTCACCCTTTGACTTTTGACAGACAGCAGTCTTCACTGCACACGGTAAATATCCAGTTTAATTCCAGGTCATTTTGACCTAGGCCAACCAGTGGAGACTGAAACCTATTCTCTCTGCAGTTTCATGGCTAAGGGTTTTATTCTTATCTCCTTGAGTTCGGGAACCTGGTCTGTTTAAGAGTTACAAAAACATCCCCCCAACGTGTGTGTGTGTGTGTGTCTTCTTATCTGTGTTTCAAGCCTGCATCTTTCCTGCAGATAGCAGGCTGTTTTCTGAGGAACGCGACATAACCTGTTGACTCTTAGGTCAGGCAGGGATTCACGTAAATTTTTTTCTCTTTCTTTTTTAAAGATAGCATGTGGGGCTTAGGACAGTGGATCCAGTTTATAGAATTATTGCTTCAACTCATGTTCCCACCAAATCATTCCTGTCTGTTACATATTAGGTAGGAGATTCCACTGACATTACTGGAGGTAATATTTGTGCTAAGATGGAGAAAATATTAGAGATCAAGGGAAAGAGCAAGTGTAAAGACACTGAGGTAAATATATATCAGAATACCTGCTGTTTTATGGGAACAAGTTTTGAGGGTGAAAATGCCTGCAATGAGGTCAGGAAAGTGGTCAGAGTATAAATCCATAGGATTTTGAAAACCATGATAAATGTTGAGACAAATGTCAAAGACATATGTAGGCCTAAGAAAAGGCAGGAAAGATGCCAGGTTTTGTGGAAACTCTGGGACTCCACTCACCATTACTGAGACTGAAAAATCAGGAATGGACCGAAACTAGGGAGCCTGGCTCTCTTTCCTTACCAGGAGTGACCCTCAGGTTACAGACTGAGAAAAATCAGAGTCGCCATCTTGCAAGTCTTTGAACTCTGACAACAATCTGAATTAACAAGGAAAAGGGATCTCCACTAGAGTCTTCAGAAAGGAAGAGAGCAGGCCAACAGCTTGTGGAGCCACTGAGACCCATGCCACACTTCTCACTGACAGAACTCTAAGGAAATATTTGTGGTGCTTAATTTGCCAAATTCATGGTAATTTGTTATGGCAGCAATAGAATGTTTAGATCTTAATAACACTACACTTCTGATAATTCAATGATAAGGCACGGAGTAGAGGAGATAAAACCTTTCTCAATAAAGTATTCTGACTGTAAACTTTGGTTAAAAAGGAATCTCTTTATCCAATGTTGTATAGATTGGGGAATCAGAGTAACTAAATAATTGTGAACATTGTCTATATAAAGAGTATGTACAGGGGAATTTTGCTTGGGGGATTCCCAATTCCCTAATTCATTTATTATATATATGTATGTATGTATGTATACATACATATATATAATTTGGTTTGCTTATTTTCTATACAAAATATAACAGATTAATTTATAATTTTTTGTTTCCAGTCTTTCGAATATTACGGTTAAAGTTTGCTTTAGAAATGAATTATACTACTTCCTTCACTTATGTTTTTTTCTTAGAAAATCGTGGATAAGAATCTAAGTTTTCAAATTATACTTGAAATCATCTATAAAGTTGAATGAGTCTAATGTTGTGTTTTTGTGGATACATATCTTTTTTACTGATATGATTATGTTGATCATTATGTTATGTTTATGAAGTCTCTAGTAAATGATTGATTTGCTCTTATATGTTAAAATACATAATGTCTAATTGAATTTATATATTGAAGATTTTTTAATGTGATAATATATTACAGGACAGCAAAGCAAAAATGATAAAGTAACTGCATCTTTGTGATAAGATAATAAATTTGGGAGAATTATAAGGAACTGTTTTCACATACATATAATTGATATGTATACTTTATGTACATATAATTATATATAATTTGTGTATATATACATGTATATTATATATTTTTTAACCAAGATACACCTTATTTATCTCAAGTAATTATTATGAATTCTTCTGGATGTTTGGAGCATGGTACTTGGAGAAAGAGAAATGGTCCTAGTATTTGCTTTCATTTCACTTTGCAAATTAGCACATAAAGTGGTTTATAATTACTAAGTAATGTCTATCAGGTTCTACATGTTAGAATGTCACAAATCATCTAGCTGAACGTTCAGGACTTAACTAGAAAAATCTTCGTATCTAAACTTCATCAAATTGTTGGGGGAATTTATTTTCTTACAGAAGTAGAATTAATGGAAGTTCTATTTTTCATAGTCAGTAGCAGAGGTTCTACTACAGGAAGTTTGTATGATCTGGACCCACTTTTAAAGGTCCCACCTAATCAAGTGAGACTCTCATGAGATGATATCGTTTGATTAACTGATGAAGTATTAATTATATTATATATTAACTTTATCTGCATATATATGCATATAATGTGATATTATTTAAAATAATAATTGATATCACTTTAAAAGATAAAGGAAACTTGTAATGCACACAAACATATAAATAAATCTTTATCCAATTTTATGAAGTGAGAAAAGCCAAATTTAAGAGTTAAGACATTGTATAATTTGGTTTCTTTGACATTCTGAAAAACACAAAACTATAGAGGCATAAAATGTATCATTACTTACAAGATTCTGGAAGTTAAGGATGAATTGATTACAAAATACATAGATATTTGGAGAATGATGAAAATAATCTTTTTAGTGGCTGTAGGATGGTACATCTTGGTCAAAATCATGCTAAAAGAGTAAAATTTACTATCAGTACGCAATGGTTTAAGAAGAGTTTCTGGTGCTATTTCTTCTGAAAAAATTTTCTTAAGACCTTTGTGGGTCTTACATGGATTTCATTGAGTTTAATTCAATTACACATACATAGTCATACTCACAAATATTTTTGTTAAGATAATTCCTTCTCTCGCCCCAGCTCCTTCTGAGGTGGCTAAGATCCAACATCCTTGAAGCTGCTACCTGAGTTCTGGCTGAGGGAGGGTGTTATCGAGACACTAGTCTACAAATCTTTTGATGAGGTTCTTCCTGTGGCTGAATGTCCTGCTGTATTCATCTTTCTGAGATTTTATCAAAGGTTGCAATCAGAGATTGGTCCTTTTGGTATATTTTGATATTATGTAATTTTAGTGCCATGTCTCTATGCATTTATTTATATTTCTTGAAACTGTGAATTAAGTCTTTCAAATGTCAGTTTCTTATTAACCACTGCAATTCCTTCAAATCTTTCATTTAAACGTTTACAAGATTTTGGATACCCCTCTCATTATTAATATGTTTCATTTCTCATAAACTCTATATAATTTTATGGCTCTATTTTCTATTGACTGATTTTCTGTCATCCCTTTCCTATATTTCCATTCAACTGCTTCTAATATGGTGACTTGAGACTATTTGCTATGATTACCATTAAAGTTTTTGTGCTTTGCATTGCTCCTTTAATTTTCAATTTTGTTGAAATGGATAATATATATCTTCTTTTTGAAATTGTTTATATTTTTCAAAATATGCATTTTTATATTAATTTTAGGAAATATAGCTAACTCAAACATTATCAAATACTAATTTTTTATCTCTTATTCTATATTCATGGGGTTATGGATATTATAGATATCATGTGTTTGGATATTTTGATCTTCAGTGAAGTTTACTTATTGAAGATAACCTCATAGACTCAAGAACTGAAAGTGTCTCCCTCCAGCAGTTATTGAACTTGTATCTGCTGTGTTCTTCAAAGGTAACATCTGCTCTTAAGTTGCCGAACCATTTTATTTCCTCTCCAAATATTTAATCCTTCTTCCTTGTTTCTTAAATATTTATTAATTTTTTCTTATAATTTCTTTTCTTTAAATATGTCTAAGTAAGTTAATTTTTTTCCTTAAAGAAAGAGAAGGACAGTGAGAGAGAGAGAATCAATTTTTATTGAGTTCTTCACATGGCTTTCCCTGCTCTGATATTTAGTTGTGCATCTGAATGCTTGGGCCTGAATCCATGTACTTGTGCATGCTGGGAAAGCACTGTAACCGTAACCGCTGAGCCACCACACCAGCCCCTAATATGTTATTTTTCTAAGGTTATTGTTTCTCAGGACTATTAGTATTTTTATGCCTCTTGTGTTTGCTGTTGTCTCTAAAATGTTTAGCATACATTTTTAATCCATATATCCATCCCATTTTAAAGTTTGACTTATATATACTTGGCTTCTTTTAATTTTTTTCCTTTGAACTGAAATTAGATCTAAATTGTAGAACCTTACCCAATAAATTGATTTTTAAAGTTTCTTTCCAGATCCCAACACGAGTCTTTGTCTCTAATTCTCTCTCTTTTATAAAAGTGCTTTGCAGATGACATTCCTCACATTTTATTCTTATCTCATTATATTCGGTGATATTAGAAAAAGATAAATTTAACTGCAAATGAGGTACTAGGAGACAGAATATGATATGACAGAATCTTCTATCATGAATACTAGAATTTTTTATTATTTTTCATTTACGTAGTTGTGTCTATGTTGACTTCGAAACAAAAGAATTAATAGACAAAAGAATAGCAAGTTCAGATATCTGGATTTTTCAATTCTTGTGTGTTTATTTCCTTAATTCAGTAAGAAAATTATGAACTTTTCTGCTCATAAGAACTGCTCTAGCACGTTATGGAGTATTTTCCCAAATTAAATATTCTTTTATGGATACCTTATGCACTGTTCTCATGATATAACATGCATATAAACTACATAACAAAACACACAAATAAGATGGTGTGTTAATTTTAACAAACTTGGCTATCCCTTTCAAGAACACGTACATCAAATTTGAATGTGGTAGCTCATACTGGGACATCTCACTGGCAGCAATGAAAAATAACAGCTGACAGACTGATAGTAGAAAAGGAAATGATAAATGTCACCCTCAGAAACTCCCAAAGCTGAGGGGTTGAGAAAATCTACCACAGTTGATTATCCACATTGACATGGGTTCTGGAGGATGTGGAGCATCACAGGGTGATGGAAGATTGGCATTCCCATTGGTCTCCTGAAATCACCAGGATAACTTAAATCCATTTGGCATACTTGAATTTCAGTAAGGGACTTTGCCTTTTTCTGTTTCATTCTTACTTAAGTTAGCTATTGAAAATGACAACTTTTAATTTTGAAAATGTAAAGAATCACTATAGTAAAAAGAATATTAAACACTGAAAGTGGGGATTCAGTTCAATGATAATAGCAGAGTATATGTTCAATAGAGATCATTTTCCATTCTTATGGAATCTTTATCAACTTTTAGAGCTCCTTAGGCCAAATGTTTTATTTTACAAAGGGTCAGATACACAGTCAATAAATTTCATACCTACTACATGCACAATTGAAAGAATTAGAGAAACTGTAAGATTTACAAATGTGTTGGAAACTAATATAATGAATACACATTGTCTTAAATTAGAATCTGTATATTCATCATTTTTATTTTTTAATGCTTTTCTTTTATCACAATAAATCTCAGATGTCTCAGGTTTAAGTGATAAGGCCTTTATATATACACATTTTCCACTTCTAACATGAAAATTTTTATTTTCCTTATTTTTTTAATTCTGACTTTCTTTGCATAGAGATAAGCATGCATGCCTGATTATATTTCTTCTCTCTCCACATGCAGGACTGACTCTTTATTTGGGATTCTTTTCTATAAACCAATAAACGATAATTGTTAATTCTTGGGCTTCAACTGAAGAATAAACTTTGCTCATAGCTTTGATTGATGAGTAAAATAAATTTATTTATAATTTTAAAATAATGATTATTTAGGTCAGAAAAAGAAACTAAGATTTATTTCCATTCATTTTCAGTTAATATAATGCATTTGGAGTATAAAAAATAAGATGTAAAATATTTAAAAATAATATTTTTATGGGTTCAATATAGTGTTACATATTGGAGGGGTTCATTGTTACATATTCATGCAGACATAGATATTGACAAAGTAAATTAAGTCTGATCCTATTTCAGGATCAACCCCCTTCACCCATTACCTGATCTCATATCTTCTTTGTAATACTCCCATGTTATAGATAGAAATGGGCATATACTTAATCTTTTCACATATCAAGTAAGTCCTCAATTTTTGAGGTCTTATAGAAAGTTTCTCTTCACTCCACTGAGTCTGCTTTAAATGTAAATTTTTAAAAAGTAGTTTCCTCAAATAATTATTTCTCAGTCAGATTATTTACAAAATGTAATGTCAAAAGGATAATAAAACATAAAGGGACTAATAACAGTACATAAATAAACACTGAAAAATAACAAGCAAGCGCTTGAATAGGTCAGAGTCAGATTTCACTCAACTTATGTTCAATTTGCATATTACAGATTTGTCTTGTGGATTTAAGAGAAAATAAATCAAAAGAGCATACGGTATGCTTCTAACTTCAGTGACATGGATTGCTAATAGTTGAAAGTGCATGCACTTATTGGATTCTTCTTTTTCTTGGTTTTTTTTTCCCTTCTGAAACATATAAAACAATTTATATATTAATTCTCTACAGAGGGGTGAATTCTTTTACAAAAGAATGTGAATACAAGAAGACTTTTATTTTCTTAATTGCTAATATCAAAGGAAATCGATTTTCAAAAGAATTTATTGTAGCCATTTAGAAATAGGCTGCTGCCTTCCAAACAAGGAACTTATACATTCCTTTCATAATAAATTATAGTACTTATCCAAGTTTTATTTCATACTAATATCCTGAAATAAATCAAACCAGCTCTCTTTACCTGTTATTTCAGGATATAAGGATAATTTGTTACTTTTTTTCAGATTTGTAAATGAAGAACTATTTATGAATGAAATACACAAGACTTCGGGCACAGTGACAGCATAGAACTTGGTAGGTATGCCAGTCAGCTTTTCATTGCTGTGATGAAAATACCTAACAAGAACAACTTGTAGGAGGGAAAGGTTTTTTTGCTCACACTTTTAGAGAGTCCAGTCCATGCTCAGGTAACTTCATTGTTCTGGACCTGAGATGAGATAAAATCCTCAGGGCAGAAGGATGTGGCAGAGGAAATCTCTCAGCTCATCACAGCTGAAAAGCAGAGAGAACTAGAGAAAGAAGACAGGAAGGGATCAGGGACAGATGTTGTTCCCAAGGCCATGCCCTCCATTGACCTAAGTCCTCCAGTCATGCCTCATCTGCCTATAATTTTCACAACCTCCTGCTAAATCCATTCAAATTAAGCCATTAGATTGTTTAATTCACTGATGAGGTCAGAGCCCTCATAGTCTAATCATTTCACCTCTGAATGTTGCTGCATTTGTTGACACATTAGCTCTGTGGATGGGACATTCCAGATCCAAACCATAACTGTGGATGTGGGAATTTTTCTGATTTTTGGAATTGGTTCATTAACATTTGCTTTTTCAAAAAAATAAAACATCAAAGAAAAAAAAAGAACTGAACAGGTGATAAAAGTAATTATATAATTTTCCACCTGCAATAATATATGAGAATTAAATTTATTTAAAAGCAGAAAAATGATAACTATCTTACCTTAAGCCAGCTAGAGGTAGGCAGCTTGCTTGCTGCACAGATGAGCAAACCCAGAATTACTGAGAGCTGATATTCTCTATTCTAATTGCAATGTTGAGGGTAATATGTGACACACATTCTTCCTTTCTCAGATTTATTTAAAGAATGATTGTATTTTTTTTTTTTTTGCATCTCCTTTTCATCTCCTTTTCCTAGATTCTCTTTTTTCTTCTCTTTTTCCTTTAGGTTATTTTTATCTGAGGGGCAGAGGGGACAAAGGCATCTTGTTGTGAATGTTGGTGTTACTATTTGGCATGAGTAACTCGGCTCCACTTTCCCTTAGGATTTGACTACACCCAATGCATGTATTGTTCTGCTCCTTCATGCCGTTAGCTTTATAGGGGCAAGCTTCATGTAGAAAAATCTGTCGTTCACCGTGACTCTCAATTATTTACTGGTAAATCTGTGAAATTTTGGGATTCCCCACAAGAAGTCTGTTATTGAGTCTGGTTTAGCTGTGTTTCTTTGGTCGTGGTCACATCATGAATCAAGGTGACACATCTCCTTCTGCCATTTTTTTTTTATTACTAGTTCAGAAGTGAGACTGGCAGAAATAAGGATTAGGCCTAGAACTAACAACTGAAGGGTCAAGGAAAGCTATAAATGAAAGATCTTCCTTTGTCTTTTCATCTCAGGCTCCCTTAGCAACGATCAGTGTCCACATGTATGCATTTCAACCACCCAGTCTGAAAGGTGTAGCCCAGTGTTTATCAAAATCACTGCCTTGGATCATATTTGGAAATTAGAGGTGCACAAAGACAGGCAGTAAGTCTTTCTTTATAAAGAAAGAGTAGAAAAGATGTTTTTGCAGGTCTTTGAAGCAAGTTCACAACTTTTGTGTTAGGGTATTCTGCAATCCTGTGTCCCTGAGTTATGGTGAGGGTGGGAAGAAAATGAAAATGAAAACTCCAGGTAAACATTCCCCATAGACTACAATCTCCTCTTGAGTGCCACCAAACAGGGGTCGGATCTGAGTCTGGGGTCCACGGCGGGACTCCTCTTGAACCAGTCTGTGTAGGATTATCGTACATTCTTCTCTTTAGTCACCAACAAATGTGCCATGTGCCTACAAGGTCTTTGGCTACCACTCTCACATTTCCCTGAATAACAGAGCTGAAAATAAGAATATGCTTTGATGTAGTCCATTGGAATCAGAAGGATCAGTTTATCATCTCCATTAGGAGTCTCAATAACAGGAACCTGAAATGTGAAGGCTCATATTCAGGAAGCTTTCTATTAAAAAGTTTTTGTCTTTGTATGCCTAGATAGTTTCAGTGATGCTTCCTGTGAAAAAAAGTAGCTACCTAAATCAAACTACCATCTTGTGCATAATATGTAGGAGACAAACATGTAGCCAAAAGTTTTATGCATTTGGGAGCACTGTTTGCTATTATATAAAAAGGCTCATTACACATTTAAATATAACTTAATATTTGGAAGGATTTATTTTTTATTCATATGGTATACCAACTGTTTATTACAATTAGATTCATTTTACAAAGTTTTATTCATTAAACTTATAAAAATTCTTTTCCTCTTCCATATGACTTTTCTAGAGTATATTCAATTCAGAGCAGCCACTGAATAAAATATGTTTGAATATAGAAAAATATATATTTGATTAGTTATCCTCAGAAGAGTGATTAGAATTAATGCCAAATTATCACTGATAGTCCCAATTTTTCCAATGATAAATATGAATCAAAAAATAATAATGCTTTTTGGTAAGTCTGAAAATAATTTCATACAATGATCCCAATAAATATTTTACATAAATAATGGACATTGTTTTTAAAATGTGTATTAAAAACAATAATCTATGGGACTGGAGTGGTGGCTTGTTGGTTATGGCGCTTGCCTGGCACACGCAAGTATGTGGGTTCAAACCCCAGCACCCTCGTACACAACTAAGTGTCAGGGCAATGAAAGCCATGTGAAAAACTCAATAAAGATTGATAATCTCTGTCCTCCTCTCTCTCTCTCTCTCTCTCTCTCTCTCTCTCTTACTGTTCTCTCTTTAAAAAAAAAATTCCATGCCCAGGCATCTATTTAAGAAACAAGTAAAACTATACTTTATTTTTTATTTAATTTTTATTTTTTTGCTTATTGTAGCACTGGATATTGAACCCAAGACCTTGATCCCAGCCATTAATGGCATGTTTTCTGTATCCTCATAAAATGAAAAAATTGAAGCCAAATTTTGATATCAATTATATATTCTTGATTACAGTGTTATGAAATCACTTGTAACCATGTATAATATAAAATAGTGCTAAAATGTATTGTGACATGTGTGTACATATATACATATACATATATATTATATATATTGTATGTATATTATATATATAATACACTATTCTAATCCCAATTTAAAGCAGGTTCATAAATGAGCACATTTTTTATTTCTGATTGTCAATTAAAAATTTTTAAAATGATCCTTATTTATCCATAGAAGGACTATAATCTTAACTTTCTGGGACCATTCATTGGGATAATAAAGTAAGAAATAGTGTTTAGGACATAAATATATCTGAATGTCTTACAATTAAAAACCAAATTGCTTTGTGTAGCAATCGAAATATGATTTTGACATGTTTGGTGTTGGAGATTGAACCCTGAGCCCTGTGCATGATAAGAGCATGCTCTACTATTGAACTGCACCTCTGACCCAATCTTTTTGACTATTTTGTTCATTATACATAAAATTTATCCTAACTAAAAATGTGTACTTTTATTCAAATAGAAACATTGATCTATTGAGTCAGTAAAAATAATTCATGAATATCTTAGTTAATAAGACCTTTAAAAATTGACCAAGAGGTATAATTTATCTATGAATATTTAAAACAGTGAAGTTGAGCATGCTAAATAGTTCAGCAAAACATTTGTTGAATCTCCATTTCTTTAACCATCTTAAATTTTTTAAAAAATAAGTGACTACACTTTTCATGGTTGCTCTTTTTCATACTAGGAAGACTGATTTTCAGTTTATTCTTCCTTCCAATTACTCATAAATATTTGACTTTCAAGTTCAGATATTAATTTCACAAAAAGTATAACAAATTCACCGGTAGTTATTGAAGTGTCTCCTACTTATATTTGTTGCAGAAAAATGATTTTCAACATGCAAATTATTCTCAGATTTCAAGAATACTGAAATAATAATATTTCAAAACAGAAAAGCAAAGGAAACATGCCCAAAGGAAGACTAATTCACATGCACATGCATGACTCAAGAACACCCTGAAGCAATGACTACATTGATTAAAAACTGCTACATGGCTGGATTTCAGAGTGATTATGTGTCAGCATGAGACCATGAGGCAAGAGTTTTGTGAAGCAGTCAAACAGTTAGGGTCCTCTTGTCCTCTCCATCAATCTCAGACTTCTCATAACTAGATTCTGCCAAGAGATAATTAGTCTCACGCAATCTACAACTAGGCTAACTCTCCAATATCTCAAAATTTCCCACAGCTCTAGAACATTACAATGGTTTCAAATTGCTCTGTGTTGTCCTTTGTTAAATCACAATCAATGAACCAAGTTGCAGTAATCTGACAAAGAAAATAGTAAAACAATCACCCTCCCTTCTGGTGCTAAGATGATTTAATTGTCACTCATTTTTCTAAAAAAATAATATGGTAATTGGCAAATATTATAGATGTTATTAATATTTAGGTTGAACAATATAAAATACTATATACAGATATATATAGTATACTATGTATACTTGAAAATGTATTTTTCAGCCAACTCCAAGACAAGAGGCTATTACACTCAAAACCAGGTATTACAAATAGGAGCCTATTCTTTAATGACTAAGTTGCAAGGGTATTGTCTTTGCTTACTTTTTTCTGGTTAAAATTCACATTTATTTATGATTGTATAAATAAAAATTGGAGATTTAAGAAAATATTAGCACAGATTAATTATCAGATATGCAGCTGTATATTGTTTGTAATATATGCTTTTCTCACAGAAGAGATAGTTTAACAACCTAGAAAAAAGAAAATATTAATCAACATTCTTAGTTTTCAAGAGGAAATTTTGAACTTGATCCTTGATCATTTATTTCTTAAGATTCTTTGTTTAATATATCCTGTACAATCTATTTTAGGAAAAGCTCCATATTTCTTGTGTTACATCAAATTATGTATTTGCAGCAGCTATAAATGTCCTTACTTGAAGAACAGGACTTGAAGAACAAGGACCTTCTTCTAACACAGCAATAGAGATTACACACACAAACACAACCACTCTCAAGTCTCTCCACTGAATATATTTATATGACCCTGTTATTCCACTTCTGGGTATCTTTCCAAGGAACTTAGAATCAGCACATTATAGTGACACAGCAATATCTATGTTCATAGCAGCACAATTTACTATTGCTAGGCTATGGAAACAACCCAGATGTTCCTCACTGGATAAAGGGATCCAAAAACTGTGGTACATTTATACCATGGAATTTTACACAGCAATTAGAAACAATGATATTGCAGCCTTTGAAGGTAAATGGATGACTATGGAAGAAATCATGCTGAGTAAAATCAGCTTAACCCAGAGAACTAAGGGTCGATTGTCTCCACTCATCTGTGGAGGTTGGGACTAGACCCTGACCAGTGAGAAAGTTGGTTTATTATCATGTGTTAAATCCAGATAAGATATAATGCTATACAACATAATCCTTTTTTAGAGATATTGTGGGAAGGGGAAGTGAGGGATAAGGGTGGGTAATTGGGGGGGCACTCCTGGGGTAATTGTAATTTCCAGAATCTATACACATTTTATATTATTTTGTTAAAAACTTGTATGGTTGTTCAAAAATAAAAAAAAAATAATTAAAAAAATTAAAGTTGATAAAGTCAAGTGTGTTGTGTGAAAACAACAAGCTAGTAAATGTCTGTAATATCTTTGTCTAAGAGATGAAGTTATTACCAAAGAACAGATTATTCCAGACTTCTTCAAAATCAAATGGAACTCCTTTAATTCCTGGTAGAACATGTAAAAAGGACATAAGATTCAATTAATGACTTAACAATAGTAACAAAACTGTGTCCGTTGAGAACAACCGTTCTCAGATTATAGTGCATAGAACATTAAAAATGTAAGGGCCTATGACTTAGGCTGGTAGAAGAAGGAGGCAGAACTACAATAATTACTTACATTTTATCTTTTAATTTCACCTATACTGCTATTAATGTGTCATGCTAAACACAATTAACCCATGCAAATGTATAAGATAGCATTAAAATAGCAGTCATAAAATTCTGGAATCCACTTACAAACTCTATACCAGATGAGATGATAAAGGATGATAAAGGGATATTTTCAGATCTTTATGTTATTAAGTTCTATATTTTTTTCAAATTAAATCTCCCAATACAATATATTTTGTTTAATACCCTTTAGCTCCCTGTAGCAATCCTTTGGCATGGCTACTACTCCATATAATATGTGTTTGAATGAATGAAATTCATTATAAAACACGTCTACTTTATGCATGCTCTGCAGAAATAAAATTGAGCACAGTGTTCATTATGTTACTTTATGACTTTTTTAAGGTGACCCATGTGCTACTTTTTTTTTTTATGAGGTTTCAATGTCAAGAAACTTCTGCCTTTACAGAAAAACAAAACAAATCTCACAAAAATACAAAGAAGGGAATCACTGAAACATTTTTATTTATAACAAAATTTATATGAAATATTTCATCAAGTCTTCCCCTTATTTCTTAATTTTCATGAACTAAAAAAAACTTAAACTCCTAATTTGATTAGTTTGCCAAACTGTTACCTGTTAGTTATGTATATAATAAATATATGCATTTTGTATTTATTAAATATAAACATACATTTATATTTTGTATTATTTCATCTAAAAGTCTGTATGCCAGAGAAATGTGATTTGTAAAGATGTAACCTGTATTTAAATGAAAATGTGTGTCTTTTTGCCAACAAAATATGAGGTAGCTATTAAAATCTTATTTTATATTTTATATCTTACATTTCCTTGATAGATTATGCTGTGAACAAAAGAATTCTATATTAAAAAATTTTATTTTTCTTGTAGCTTCTTCTTTCTTTTAAATATTCTCTTGTTGTAAGAAATAGTATTTGAAAACATATACTTTTTATTTATGTATTTCAAGTGTATTTTAGGAACACATTTCTTTATTAGGACATTTAATAAATATTTTAAGAATAATACCTAAGAATTTCTTGATGTGTCTAAATGATGTGGTTCTTTCCATATTTCCCATAATAAGTTCATGTCTTTCTAGAACAAATAGTCACTTTGTGATTATTTAGATATGTTAGAAGCATATTTGCCTTTTTCTGTAGTTCTAAGAGAAAACCAGCCAATCCTGAATACAAACACACATACACACGTAGGTGCACGTATACAAAGTTTAATTTTCACAAAAAAGTACTTATTACATCTTATTTAGGAAAATGCCCTTTCCTTATACAAAATATCTAAAACTAAGGGGATATGAACAATCTATCAAAATATATAAAATTGTCAATTTGTTCAAAAACAGTGGGGTGTTGAAAATTTCATATGGTTCAATGTATTGCAAACTTCTCAAATATTTTTTTTCAGTTCTGTGATTACCCTTCTTGCTGATAAAGGTTACATGCCAAGGAGATTAAACAAAAGTTTATAACTAATCTTAAAAAATTAAAGAGCTCAACTGTAATTAAGAAAGAGAGCACTTATATATTTAATCTTAAATAATACCTTTATCCCACCTGAGTGGTCTCTTGGTTCATACCTCTCCTGTGGTGACTGGAATATAAATAACTTCTAACTTTTCTGTACTTTATATAATTAACAGTATTTGAAGCACAATGAATGATTATTTTAGCAAAATTATTATCATCATAATAGGTTTTCCAAAAATACAACTGCAATAAAATTTTAAGCTGTTAAATAAATTGTGTATAATTTTTTTGATTTCTAATAAACTTTTTCATACTTCCCTAGAAATTCATACATAGAATGGAGTTTAACTTTCAAAACTGCATTGCACTTCTTCCATATATGCCACTCTGTATGTTGACAGTGAAGACAAATAAAACAATGTTAGAATTTATTCAGTCATAAATATGTCATTGACACCATAGCGATATTGATCTTTCTATTATAAACAAGGTGGTGATAGAATAGTCTCTAAGCCTTCTTAGGCTACTATAACAGAGTACTGTAAGGCGGATAATTTTAAACAACAGAAATGTTTCTTACAGTTTTGGAGCCTGGACATCTGAGAAGGAGACATGGCTTTCTTGTTAAGGTCCACTCCTGGTTCCCAGAAATAAGAGTTTCTTGAGAGGAAACAATTATTTCCTTATGGTGGTTGGACAAGACTGTTATTGAGCCATTGTCTAGTCATGAGGGCTTCATCCTCATGACCTAATCATCTCCCAAAAAATCTCACCCCATAATGGCATCACATCAGTGTTTAGGTTTTCAACATATTTTTAGGGCACACACATGTGAACCACAGCAATCACCATGAGTTTAAAAGGATTTAATGGAAAGGAGGTTCTGTTTGTCAAGCTCATATTAACTCATGTGTCCAGACCAAGTATGCCTTAGAATTGTGTGATAAGTGTCTATCATCTGACTCTGTGCCTGACAAACTGAGTTCATACCGAGTAAAATTTGACAGCTTCCACAAAGATAGTCTGTTTCTGAGAATTCCTAGAATCAATATTTTGTGTTGCTACTACAAATATTCCTTATTGATATATCATGGAAAATTTTTGGAAACTATAATAAAATGTAAACAAAATGCAAAAAATAAAATGTAAAGTGTAAACAAAACTATTACTATGGGCACATTCATCGTTATAATCCATATTGTTTACAAAACATACGTATGTATGAATTATATATATGAATTATATATATATATGTATATATATTATATATCATTGCTACATCAAATAAGTTTTCTCCACCTGAATTAAAACCTTATTTATTTTAGTTCCATATCACAATTGAAGTTTCTGTATTTTGCATTTGTAGGATGTGCTCTTTTCTGATCAGGAAATTGAGGCCCATAAAAGAAAACTTCTCCTTTAAAAAGGATCTTTCAAAGTTACCCAAAACCTGGGTGTGCAATATTTCTAGATGTGTACTGAGGACTTACACAAGGGTGTCTATGAATTCCACATTGGAAAGAGGGTGCAGAATGGAGCTTTTACACACTCATTAAGATTTTAGATTTAGATTATTTTTTGGTGTATGCTATGACTTTTATCAATCTAAACTGGAATATTTTCAAATATAAGTGCTATTTCTAAATTAACCATATTGTTTATCAATGTAACAATTATTTGCTCACAATTAGTATTATTTTTAACAGAGAGAGGGACAGTGAGAGAAAGAGAATCAATTTCATTTACTTTTTCATATGGCATTCATTGTTTGGACATTTTACAGCGTACTTGATGCTGGGGTTTGACCCCATGTCCTTCCACATGCCAGGCAAGTGCCGCAACTACCAAGTCACAGCTTCAGCCCCCGCTCACAATTATTTTAAAACAGTAAAACAAAAATGAGAACTATTTTAAGAACAATAGCTACTACTACCTCTGAGATATTCACTATGCCAGGTGTTTTATACTTATACAAATTTGCAGAGTCTTACAGTGATCTTACAGATGAGACAAATTAATGCACTTTTATACAGAGGAAACTGATCATGGAGTACAATACCTACCTGGTAAGTGGTAAAGCTGTGTTCACAATTAAGTTCACGTGACTTGGAAAAATAAGGTTTTCAGAAACACCTATAATATTCTAAGAAATGGAATTTACTTCAATTTTAGTAATTTTATGATAAAACAGTTAAACATGACTTAACTTGTGACAAGAATAAGATTTTAAAATTAGTTTTAGTCTTCTGATGTGTTCTATTTATGAACAATTTAACAAGGCTTGTTTCTTGGAATAATTTTCACTTTTGCAATGCAATATTTTGGGTAGTTTGCTACATATATACATTATTGGTGTTTTTCTTTGTTTCTTATTGCATTATTTATTTTTATTTCTTTAAATTTTCCAATTACCCTATATTCAAACTTTGAATATATCTTTGCTTAATCAGATGTAGCCCCATCCTATATCACAGTGCAGTTAGCTGCTGATTTATCTACATATCTTAGATACACTGAAAAACCAATGCTGATTTTCAAGAGTAATTATAATCTTATTTTCTTACAGTTACAATTTAATAGATATTTATTTTCTATGTTCAAATACCTTTACTTGTTCTCTTCTTGCTTCAAAAACCCATTTATCAGTTGCTACAAAAACCACCATCTTTTGTCAGGATTTTGTTCTGCAGTTATAAAAATAAACAAATATAATAGACCAGGGATTCAGGCAAACAGATGCTGCAGAAATCTCTGTTTTTTGCTGTCCCTACTGATAATTCTAATTTCTAAAATAGTACAATGCTTAACCTTCCGCCTTGCAAGGCATCCCCAGAGCTAACCAAGGGCCCCAAAAGTGTGTTACTCCCTCCCTCACTCTTACTAGAGGAAAACTGCTTGTAATGCTCTGAATGAGAATTAAAATTGAATACGGTTAAAGGTCCCCACTGCTATCACATGGAAGGGAAGAACGTATCTCAACGATCACATTATAAAACATAGCATTTCCTTACATCATGGTTTCTGAGGTTTCAACTGCTGCTTGCATAGGGAAGGCACTAAAGTGATGACAATACTGACAACATCAAAAGATAAGGATGATTTTATGTAGCAAACTCTAGACATGTGTGGGTGTGTTCCAACACCACTCCTCCACCATCATCCTCCGATCCTCTTAAGACTGAGTTCATGAATATCAGAACACTATTACTTTTTTATGTGTGTGAACCGATGCCTGGGTTGTGCCAATTCAAGGTTATACTTTGCTTGAAGGCATTTGGAAGCTTTGAAATAGGAATATAATTCAAGTTAAAGTCAATATATTTCAAAGCTGTGATAAATATTTGTCACATATAAATGTACAGTGAAAATAGGAGGGGTAATCAGGTAATCATACTGTGTGTTATTTTTAGGAAATATAAGGCAATATTTTCTTTTCTTTTTCATTTTATGCCTTAGACCAAAATAACATGATCATCGGATATAGTATAAGTTAGGAAAAAAATGAATTGAATATTATAGTAGACAAAATGGGTATGGCTTATTATTTTCAGTTCTTCAATTCCACAAAATGACTTTATATATATAAATATATATACTTCTGATAGTATTATGTGTATTATTTTGTTAAACAAGTATATTGTTCAAAAAATTAAAATTTACCATGAATTCAATTCTTTAACTCTATTGTATGCAACCATTTATGATATATTTTGAGGTAGAATTCTAAGAATTAAAATCATTCTTTATGGAAACTCCATTATGTATTAATATATATTAATATGTTATATGTTAATATATATTATTATGATATAGATATACTATCATTGAACTTTTTGAAGTTGAAATATAATACACAGAATCTTTTCACCAGAAGGAACACAGAGATAATAATAATAATTCATCTCACATGAATATAAAAAGTAAAAGAAAACTTAATTATGATTACCACTATTATAACATGTGTTCACTTTTGCTTTCCTTACAATTAACACTTAAGATGCACATGCAATTTTGAATATGCACAACATTAAATAAAAAGTAAAATATAAAATTTCTAAAATCACCTCATGAAAAAGGAGTTTCTGAAATTTTAGCTTATTTAATCAATGTGTATTATGCAAAATTCATTGGCTTCTTCATAACTATTACCACTAGAAATATGGAATAAAAAAGAAAAGTGAAATTTTATTCTAGATCTTCAGGTAAAGCTCTTTTAAACTATGTATCATTAGAAATATCACTAGTTTTACAGAATAAAAAAGCAATTTATTAATTTCATTAGCTTTCACTGTTTTTCCCCATCATTAACCACTGATAATATGGCCTTTAGCTATATAAAGTTATTGGCCTCACTATGTTCATCTCTTTAGAAAAGATATAAAAATTATGTTTCATAGCAAATGTGTTTACAAGTACATATTTGCAAAGTATACACTGTTGTTCAAACCTGGGAATGTTTCCATATTTTGGTATAAATTTCCAGTTCTAGCTTGTTTCTGTTTCATTACTCTGATGTCTTAATCTTCATGTGTACTAAGAATAATATACATCAGTACATCAGTGCTGTATTTTAGATATTAGGTGCTCCTCAAAAATTCATTGTGTAAGACAATGCAAGAATTTTAGCGGTGAGATAGCTATATTTTGAGAGGTGAACCCTTATGAATGGATTAATCCTGTAGGCAGGCACAGTGTGGCTGGAATAAATAAGTCACTGGTGGTGTATCTTTGTGGTTCATATTTTGTTCCTGGTGAGCAGAGTTCTGAGGCCTTGAGCTGTGATGCCCATACCCATGATGCTTTGCTTGGAGCTAATATCATCCAACCATGGACTAAATCTCTGAAACCATGACCCAAAACAAATTTTTACTTCCCTGTGTTGTTCTTGTATGTCTTTTGATTACATTAACAGAATAACTGACTGAAACAGAAATTGGTTCCTATTAGCAGAGATATTGCTCTAACCCCATCATGTGGTTTGTAAGCCTTTAGAGAAGATTTGCAGGAAAAGGAGAGTATATTTTGAAATTTGTAGAGATGCAAGGTGGAAAATCTTTCAAATGTTGTAAGTGGAGCTCAAGGGAAAATTCTGGTAGGTGCACTGAAGACCAGAATACAGATAGGACTGTGGATAGTAAAGACTGGGCTCATAATGTTTCAGAGAAGAAGGACTCTGTTGGAAATTGGACTAGGGGCTACTAGTGTTGCATATGGCAAAGAAGTTGTTGTGTATTTTGCCCTTGTCCTGAGATTCTGTGAGGAAGAATTTCAGGGATATGGACTAACTGACATAGTAGAGGCAATTTCAAAGCAGCATAGCATGCAGCAGTGACATGGCCACTGCTATTGGCTGTTGGCCATATATACTTGTGAGAATCAAGATCAGAAAGCAAAGCAAAAAGATTTGAAAAACTTGTAGTTTGGCCAGAAAAGTGTGAGTAAAACTAGGGCTGAAGAAGGTCTGATACCTCAAAACAATATTAAAGATGGCTTGGGGGCATCTCAGGAATCGGCAAGAGCACACCCATCTTAGACTCAAAGGTGTAAAGTAAAAGTTATTTTCAGAGGGTATCACAGGACACCCTGCTTGCACGGGAAGACCTAGGAAGGTTTTTCACCTGCTGGGCAGTTAGAGGCTCCTGAGCTGTGCTTTAGGAGGCTTGGTTATTGCTCATGATAGCAGCAGACCTTGGTGCAACTACACTGTGTTGGTTGTGCAGGATGCTGGAGTTGGGATCATTAAGGCTTCCACTGATATTTCAAAGGAAACTGGGGAGGTCAGGAAGACTGGAGCAGGGTAAGAGTCCCTGTGGGTAGCATCTGAATGTGGTGATGCATGAAGATGGGAGAAGGAAGCCTAAGCTGAAGTGCCAACCCCTAAGATTAAGATATGACAGTTTTGTGGGACATCTTCTGAGGAAAGCTTAAAGAATCAAGAAGAAACCAGTTGAGAGTCTGTAACTCTCAAGGCCATACGGGTGAGGTGACACAAGCCCTTTGGAGAGGAGAGACCATCACAATGCCTTGTTTCTCAGGTACTGGACATGGAGCTAGACGACATGTTTGCCCAGTTGGATTTTGGTCTTGCTTTGGTCCCAGGATATCTTTCCATGTAACTCTTTCTCCTACTTGGAATGAAAATGTTTCATCTCTGCCATTATGTATTTGATATATGTGACTTACTTTTTATCTTGGCTCATAAATGTTTACCTTGAGTCTCAAATGGATTTTGAACTTGGATTTTGTGCAGTGTGGTAACTGTTAAGACTATGGGTGCTCTTGAAAATGAACTAAATGTATTTTGCACTGGAAGATGAGCATAAAGTTTTGGGGATGAAGAGACAAATACCATGATTTAAATATGAGGCCTTCTTCCAAAGCACATGTGTGAGACAATGCAAGAATTTTCAGAGGTGATATAAATTATGGGAGTATAACAAAGTAAGTAAATTAATCCACTCATCGATTAATGAGGCAGCAATGGTAGGCAAGTAGGATATGACAGGAGGAAGTAGGTCACTGGGATGTAGCTTTGGGTTTTATATTTTATTCTTGGTGAGTGGAGCTCTCTTTCTGCTTGTTGATTTCCGTGTCCCAAGCTACTTTCCTTCACCACATCCTTCCGCCATCATATTCTGCCTCACTTCAGACCCAGATCTGTGGCGAGACACTTGACATGGCTCTAAGTTGTTAAGTGGAAACTTTTAGTCACAGCAATGAATACCTAAATAAAATTTGGTATTTAGAAATGTGGGTTCTGATTGGTATCTGAAAATGTTTACATTTTTTCTAATTTATGACACATTTTTTCTACCTGCTAAGATTTCTCTTAGTTCAAGTGAAAAATATGAGATGTACTATAAAAAGAGTGAAATTGAATTTACTCAAATAGTTTCCATCTTTGTGTTGTTCTTTGTAATTATGGCACTATATTTTTGATACATGATAAGAAGATGAAGTTTCATTCTTTGAATATTATCTTTAAATATATTAACTACAATTTTTAAAAAATGATTCTTGTATATTCAAGTTAATAGGGTCTGAAAATTTGGATAAATTGGTACTTCAAAATTTATTATTAAAAAAACAGAGCAAAATAAAAAATAAAATAAAATATGAACACATATCTATGTATAAGAAATAAATGCTTAATTTGAGTCTAATGACTCCCTACCAAAATTATTTATTCTTCAATTAATTTAATTAAGAGATGACATTATCAGTCACACATGAACAAAACAAATACATCTTTCAAGGTATGAAATATTTGTAATATGTCTATTATAGTGATACCCTGTGATCCCACAAACTTAGAAGTCTGAGACAGGATTCCAAGTTTGAGATCAGTGTTGGCAACTTAGTGGAACATTGCCTCTAAACAAAAAAAAAAAAGGTCTGAAAATGTAGTTCAGTGGTAAAGCACCACTGGGTTCAATCCACAATATTAAAACTAAATTTTAATTTGGACATTTGCTTTATAAAGTACGTTTTCTTAACAAAATTTGGAAGTTAAAAAAAATAGAGTAACAGCTTCGCAGCTTCCTAGTCTGACAAGTGATTAGAATAATAAAATTTCAGTCTGTGCTAGCCAGTTAGGAGTCTCTTTTCAGGTAGATAAAGAAGCTATTGATAATTGCTGTAAACTCAGCTGCTTTGGTTGAATGGATTTGTGCTTCATTTATCATAGCAATAGGTGATAAGGCTAATAAGTTGTGTGTTGCTAATGATGGTGATAAGAAAAGACAGGACATTACTCATGAGCATATCTAGATATGATCAAGAATTGAATTGGCGAATGTTGCAGGGTAAACTGTTCACTTTAAGAACAACAAAAGAAAAAAGGAAAAAATAAATGTTTCACTAAAAATAACTTTAGGAAAAATAGCAGGAGTCTCATTATCTCCAGTCTCTAGTCTATGTTATTTTACATTAAAAAGTTATTTTCATAATATGTTTTTATCATTTAAGCATTTTTTAACATAACAGCACACATCTATCATTCAGCTTATGTTTATATGCAAATACATAAAACTCAAACTGTAAACGAAGACATTAGAAATTATAAAGCCATAAAATGCCATTTAAATGATATTCAGGCAATATAAAGAAAGTGCAGATTGAGCACATCAAATCGCTATTCATCTTCATAAAGGAGTGACATTTGAGATTTGATATTGAAGATTGAAAAGATTCATTAGATAGGTAGAAATGAATGTTCCAGTACAGGAAACAGAATCAGCAAAGGCAGGTGTGAGGATGAATGAACATAAAGGAAGTGCAAACTGTGGGCTACATGAGAAAAGAGAGGGGCAGGGGAGAACAAGGGAGAGACACTTTATTGGTGAGTTTATCCTGCAGGTACACACTGTCTCCCTCCTTTGCTCCATATATTGCAGCACTTTGTGATACCTATCCTCAGAAGCCATTTGCCTTCCACATGCATTTGCTTTCATTGTGTTGGGATACATTACAGATTGTTGGAAGGGTTAAATTGTTTTAGGTATAAATTGCTTTAACTGAACTTATACTCAAGCCTCCATGTTTTTGTGAACTAACTCTTTCATCTGGGAAGAACATTAAAATGAATATCATGCAAATTCAATTTAGCAATCCTCCATATTTCCAGAAGAGTAATTTTTAAAAAAGATAAATGTGCTTGTCTTCTTAATCCATATTAACAAATTAAAAGTATTGAACACATTTAACTATTAAGTCAGAACCTATTTCGAGAGTCGCTAGATCTTCCTTTCCAAAACGAAAATGCTGCAGTCAACAAGAAGGGCAGAGTAGGAAAGAACTTACAGTAGGAAAATGGCACAATACCTTTTTTATTGTTTCTCAATCATTTTATATCAGCTATAGCCTATAACAGTGAACCTCAAACTTCTTTGTAACAGGAAAAATTATAAATAATTTAGTACACAATTTCTATACTGTTCCACCTGATATTGTTCTATTGCAAATACTACAAAAATATTTCAAATACGTAAATGAAATGATGTAATGGCAGAAGTCAGTATTTTAAAACATAATGCTGATAGCATCAACTCCTAATTTTTTTTACTATTATTAGAGAGACCCAGCACATGGAATATTTTGGTTATAAGTGGCAGATAGTAAGCACCTAAGACAGTTCGTCTCATCATCACTGCTATTGGTGTTAAGATTCTACTGAATAACATAAGCCTTGGTTGCAGTTGGATAGACCAGAATATTTTTCTTATCCCTCTCAGAATTTCTTAAGCCTGTACTTCTGATTTTGCAAACAAGTACATGATATTAGAAAACAGTTTCATATTTTAACCTATATTCCAAATTAATTCATTTTACATAAGTTAATGGTGCAGATGAATAGGTATAAGATTAATGTAGAAAACATGATTTTGTTTCAGAAGGCTGTTTTCCATACTTCAGCACTCCATTTTCACATTTAAAAGAGAGAGTTCTCATTCTGTCAGGTTCGGGTACATGAATTCAGGGTTTAAAACCACAAGACAGTTGAAGCTGTACTCATCGTTTTCCTTGTATTTAATGAAAAGAAAGTTATGTTGTATTTCGCTTCTTTCCCAGAGGTTACATTTATTGTCACCGCCTTTCAGTTTTTCTCTCAAAAAATGAAGATTCTTGTTCTTCAGTAGTTAAATTTAAAAATTTTTTAACAGATGCTGAGGAATTATGAGAATAATATAATTTTTACAAAAAAACATACACACACAGAGGTGCCTCTGTAAGACTGGATGAATGCAAACTAAAATTAATATATTTTATATGCAATATATGAGTTCATGATTATATAATTTGTGTGTACACAGTCATGCCATAGTTTTATTTTTTGTAGTTCAGAAAAATAAAAAGATGTATATGAATATATCTTCAGATATTTGATTTCCACACCTATTTCAATTTTTAAAAAAGCAACTTATAAAAGAAAAATAAATAACAAAATTCATTCACATTCCCATATTCCAGAGATAACTTTTTATAACGTATTTTAAATTTACACTTTCAATTTTATTTTGCTAGAAAATAATAAAGGAAAGATCATGTTGCGTATAAATTTTACATCATATATTTTGCTTTATAATTACATTGTGTTTATGATCAAATATTTTTGAAATTTGTTTGTGACCAATGATTTCTAAAGATGCATAATATCGTGCTACATGTGTGCTTTCTTTAGACCAATGGATGACCTACAGAGTCATCCATTATTCCTCTATTTTCTCTACTCTGCAGTTAATCTATCAGCAAATTCTTTTGGGTAAATATGCAAATTACATTCAGATTCAGTATATCTTCACATTGTATATTGAAAAAAAGTCTTAAATTAGGCAAAGTCACTTCTACCCTTAAACCTCAGTGGTTTAATATTATCCAAAGAGAAATAAACTACATAAGTACATACAAACCATTCGAAAATTACTAAAAAGGAGTACTGCGGTTTATGTTATCATTTAGGCATGTTATCTACCATGAAAGACACTAAACAAGTTAAAATAATTAATTATTTTTTATAAAAGGTTAAAATATATTTAAGAAAGTATTAGAAATATTTACATAGGCACAGTAACACACTGAATAGTGTTCAAGCCAATATCAACATTATATGTAAAAATTGAAATAATTCTTATGAGTTCAATCTACATAAAATTAAATTTTATTACAAAAAGTATTCCTTTTTTAAATAGTGAATGGATTATGGGCCCCACACACATGTGGCATGTGTGTGTATGGACATTTTGAAGTCCCTTCTTTCAGTCACAACCCCAAAGCAGATTAAGCACACTTAGTGGAACAATGCTACAGACAGTAAGATTTGAATACAATTATTGATTGATCTTTTCCTTTGTTAACTGCCTTTGTCAACTGTATTTTAAACGTGAATAATAATCACCAATAATAATATTCATTATTTATATATGGTACAAAATATTGAATAAAGAATAACAAACGAAGCATTCACCCAAATACTGTGTGAATTCAGATACAAAATACCCATAGACCCAAAACATTCATATGTATTATATCTACAGAATCCAATATAGGAAAAAATGAAATGTTACTTTAGAACAAACAAAACTAGAATAGGCACAAAACAAAATACTTGGAGATGTAAAAGGAAGTTTTGTGGAAATCATTCAAAAGGAGTGCGGGATAAATTATAAACCTGACTGCAAACAAGATGAGCAATAATGGGAAGGCCTTGGACATTCTGCATATGAAAAAATTCATGTTCCTGGACTAGCAAAGAGAACAATTAAAATAGAAAAATATCCCTAAAGATACAAGAAGCAAACTTGAAAGGTAAAGCCTGAAACTGCTAAGTTAAACGGTCTTCCAAGGGAACTTCTGTCAAATCAGTTACGACTTTTGCAAGTTAATTTGTTAACTGAAGTGTATGGACAGCATCCAGAGCAGGAGCACCAAGCATAAAGAGGAAGTCCTCTGCCACTTGGAATAAGTAGCATTTGCTAACATGTGAGAATCAAGTCTATCTCTACTTTCTGACATGGTCACTGTGAACAGCCTCTCCACCTACCTGAAAAACTGTTCTCTAACTGTTTTAAACAGGTTTAATGACAGACCAAGTTGAAGATATCTTCAGATGAGCAATTAGATCACGAGTAAAGGAAATTTAAGATTCTTGGGAGAAGTTAAGCATTCTCTAAGATATTGCACAAAATTCTGCAACAATCTTAAGAGTGCAGTATCCAGGGTTGCTTGACATTTTCTAGAAAAAGAAAGATGTTAGACAAAGTTCTCATGCAACAATACAGGTATGAACCCACAAAGTCAGACACAGAGATAGTAACAAAGTTAACAACTAAATAGACTATGATAACATGAATTAACTACAGACTTGAGGTAACAGAACAGGTACAAATATTACAAAAACTTGACAGTAATATTTATGATTTAACTACTATTAATATTAGATAATGAGAGGCAAGAGGACAGTATAGCCCTTTCAGCCTTTCTGTACCAGAAGGTCACTATGTACTGCTGAATGATGCAAAAACCCAAAAGTATTTCAGCCAATTATTATTTTTTGTAATATTTTTTCTTTTATGTAAATGAGTTTTTGATATCATTATATCTTATTATGCAGGAATATTTACTAGAAGTTCACATATATCTTTTGGTTTTTGCATCTGTCTGATAAATTTAAATACAATCTAATATGATCTTTTTTAGTTTGAAATTATGATTTAATTACCTTTTTAAGAAATACTATCTTCTGCGGATTTGTTCCTGGAGTAAAGGAATGCTAGTGATTTGCTGGAGTTGATCTTGTAGCCAGCTACTTTGCTAAAATCGCCTATAAGCTCTAGGAGTTTTCTGGCTGATGTTATTGGGTCTTCTAGGTATAGAATCATGTCATCAGCAAATAGAGATAACTTAACTTCCTCTTTTCCTATACGAATACCTTTGATTTCCTTGTCTTGCCTGATAGCTCTGGCAAGGGTTTCAAGGACTATATTGAATAAGAGTGGAGATAGCTGGCAGCCTTGTCTAGTACCTGAATTCACTAGAAATTCTTTCAGTTTTTCTCCATTGAGGGTAATGTTGGCTATGGGTCTATCGTAAATGGATCTGACATACTTAAGTATCTTCCCTTGATCCCTATCTTTTCCAAAGTTTTGAGCCTAAAGTGGTGTTGAATTTTATCAAATGCCTTCTCTGCATCAATTGAGATGATTATATGATTTTTTTTTTTATTCACATCGCTTCCAAACAAATGAAATACTTGGGCATTAACCTTACAAAGATGTGAAGGACCTCTACAAAGAAAACTATCAAACACTAAAAAAGAAATTACAGAAGACCTGAGTAGATGGAAAAACATTCCATGCTCATGGTTAGGCAGAATCAATGTAATAAAGATGGCCATTCTACCCAAAGCCCTATACAGATTCAGTGCAATCCCCAACAAAATACCAATGGCATTCTTCAGAGATATAGAAAAAGCAATTCTCAAGTTCATATGGAATAACAGGAGACCCAGACTAGCCAAAACATTACTCTATAGAAAGGAAGAAATAGGGGGGATCTCAATCCCTGACCTGAAATTATACTACAGAGTCGTAGCAGCAAAAACAGCATGGTATTGGTATCAAAACAGAACCGAAGATCAGTGGAACAGAATAGAAGATCCTGAGACAAACCCCCATATCTTAAACTATTTGATATTTGATGAAGGGGGCAAAAATAGAGTGTGGAAGAAAGATAGCCTGTTCAACAAATGGTTTTAGACAAACTAGACAGCCATATGTAGACAACTGAAGCTGGATCCTTATCTTTCGCCCTGCACAAAAATTAAATCAAAATGGATCAAAGACCTGGATATTAAGCTAACAACTTTAAACTTACTAGAGAAAGAAGTAGGGTCAACACTACAGCATATAGGAGTCGGCAGCTGCTTCCTTAACAAAACTCCCATGGCTCAAGCTGTAAAATCAAGAATAAGTGAAAGGGATGCAATTAAACTAAAAAGCTTTTGCCCAGCTAACGATCTAGTCAAGAGCATCAAGAGAGAACCTACAGAATGGGAGAAGACCTTTGCCTGCTACACCTCAGACAGAGGGCTAATATCCAGAATACACAGGGAACTAAAGAAAGTAAACTCCAAACTCACAAATAATCCAATCAATAAATGGGCCAAAGAACTCAAAAGGAACTTTTCTCCAGTGGAAGTCCAGAAAGCCCATAAATATATGAGAAAATGCTCTACATCATTAGCTATAAGGGAAATGCATATCAAAACTTCAATGAAATACCACCTCACTCCTGTTAGAGTGACAAGAATGAAGAATACAAACAAGGACAGATGCTGGAGGGGCTGTGGGAAAAGAGGAACACTTCTACACTGCTGGTGGGACTGCAAACTGGTTCAGCCACTATGGAAAGCAGTGTGGAGAATCCTCAAAAAATTAAGGATGGAACCACCTTACAACCCAGCTATCCCACTCCTGGGCATTTTCCCTAAAGAGTTAGAATCAGCACATTATAGTGATGTGGCTTCCTGAATGTTTATAGCAGCTCAATTTACCATAGCTAGACTATGGAACCAACCCAGATGCCCCTCACTCGAGGAGTGGATACAAATGCTTTGGTACATATATACAATGGAATACTACTCGGCCATTAGAGAAGATGATATTATGGCTTTTGAGATCAAATGAAAGGAGATGGAAAGAATTATGCAAAGTGAAGTATCCCAATCTCAGAGACTAAAGGGCCAAATTATTTCTCTCATCTGTGGAAGCTAGAATACATGGGGAAGCAGTAGGGCAGACGGCTAACCTAACAATAACTTCAAATTGTATGATTCTCAGAGTAATAGGGGGATGGCTCTCTAGGATACTTGGAAGTGTAAGGAGTGGGTTGGGGAGGAGGGATGGTGTATGAAGAACTCATAGGGGACTGGAGAGTGGGAATATGGGGGAACCATCCCAGAAGCTGATGTCATTCCTCCAGGAGATACCCATTTAACGCAAGAGTTCTTCAGTGGGAAACTGCAACAGGTGAAACCCAAGGTGGTCATCCATGTTTTGGCAGTATCCCTGGATAACAAAGTATACATACATTGGTTATTCATGGTTTGATAATGTTTCCCCCTCAATTGTATCTCTATATACTTCTAATAAAAAAAAAGAAATACTATCATTAAATCTATGAATGAACTAAAATTACCTGTTTATGTAACACCCACATTCACATTGACATGTGGAGAGGACTGTAGTATTGTTAACAATTATTTTTGTGGATGATGAGCTTTGTGGTAGGTTTTCTTATTTAAAATATCTTAATTTCTTGAGTATTTGTAAAGCATACCTGCCGTTTATGTTACAGCTGTAAGGCCCACTCATGGTATACTGCTCATTATTCATTAATGAATCTATCAGAATTTACTAGCACATACTTTCATTGATGAACACTTGGGATTTCATTGTTTAAGTCTTTCTTTTTCTCCTACTCCATGATGCTGCATGAAAACAACCATAACCTGCAGTGACACATGCCTTTAATCCCAGCAGTTCAGGAAGCTGAGGGAGGAGGATCATTAATTCATTGCCAGTTTCAGCAACTTAATGAGACCCAGTTTCAAAATAAAAACTAAAAAGGACTAGGGATGAAGCTCAATGGTTAAGTAAACCCTCCAGTACCCACCTATCTTCCCCTAAAAGCAAAACAAAATAAACAAACAAAAACACAAACAGAAAAACAGGAAAATCTCAGTTGCTTCCAATCATAAATGTTTATGCTGAATTTTTGTGTCTATAGGCTGGCTGAAATTTGGCAGTCGTATATTAGGCTCACACAGATTAAGGCTAGCTGAATGGGACTCCTGATAGAATGATTTCAGTGAAATTCTGGGTCTAAAGGCAACAGAACAGGTGATTCTTAAAGAACTATTTGGTGCTCTTCTGTTTTTCTGATGGAGGCCAAGGGTTCAGGCAGACTGGAAGTTATTCAGTGTTTCTCCTGTAAACCTCACCTATGACGTGCTAGGCTGTCAGTATGTTTTTATTACATTGGTTAACTTATTATTTACACAAGGTGCAGCACGCAGGGGTACTGGACTCACACTCTTAGAAAGCATAGCAATGCTGTTTCATTGCTATGGAATTGCTATGCAATTTAAGTTTGCAGATGGGTAGAAAAAGTTATAAATAATATGCTCTGCTACTAGGGTGTTTTCAATATTTTATTACCATAAAAACATTATGATAGTCTTATAAAGATCTTTTCAAACAAAATGTGAATGTTCTTTTGTTCTAAATGTAAGTAGGAATTGATTGTTCATTAGTAGGTTATTCAGATGCTCAGATATTACTAATAATGTCAAAGATATTTCCAAAAAGGTTCTACCAGTTTATATTCTCAAGTGGTGTTGCTACTATTTTTTAGAATAGTTTTGCTTAATTTTCAGAAATGAGGGTGCCTATAACTTGTTCATTGTGAAGAACTTTTAAGATTATCCTTCACTTTATTTGATTATTCAGTTATGGTGAGATAATGGTGGAGAAGACCTTCTCTGCCAGAGTTTTGGTAGTATTAGTCATATTTCCAATCATTTGTCTTATCTTGTGACTACATTATCTAAACCATATCTGGGTCTGTCTGGTTTATTTATTTATTTATTTTACCTTTTAGTTTTATGGTTCTCATATACCTCATAATTTCTAAATGAATGCTGTATATTTTAATTAAAATATATATTATTGGTATTTTTCCCCCAGATAGGATTTCACTTTAATGACCAGCAGATAGAGAATGCTCAGGTATCCTTAAATCTGTCAGGGAATTTCATGCTTCAAGGATAAAAATTGTAATCATTACCAGTTGAACTTGATCCAACTGTGTAGCTCTTCTCTATTTTTAACTCCAAACTTTGGATATTTCCCTGACATTCTTCTCCTTGGTATGTGATAAATAAGTTTTCTTTTTCTTTTATGTCTTTTTAGAACTGTGAAGTTCCTGAAAATTCTACTCACTTGTATCATCTTCGTAGCAGTTCAGTTTTTTCCTCTTCTCACCCTTTGCATGTTCAGTTCGGAAACTGGCAGAATCCTCATGGGAAGGTGGCACATGAAACTTCACGCTCACCTCACCGAGCTTTCTTTTTCTGTCGGTATTCATCCTCTCGAATCCTGGATGCGAAGACAATCCAGGGCTGTGATCCATGGCTCCCCCAGCCAAGGGAGACAGCTACAGACTCTGAGCCAGGAGTTTGGCTCCTTTTTGTGCCTGGTGCTGCAGATCAGCACAGGATCCAAGGGGAAGGACATCAGAGTGGACTGTCTCAATGCACTTCTTTTGCTTCTGTAAGACTGTCCCCACAAAGTCGTTGGTCTTAACTTCATTATGGTGACATCAAATTGCTTCCAGCCTCAATAGTTCCTTCTAACAGGAGTTATTTCTTATCCAAGCTACTCAGAAAAAAATTTAATGTAGAAGATATTAAATACATCTTTAAATAGACAGTATTAACTTTTAAAATGTATAAATTTTTGATACCTCTATGTGGAAAAGAAGCAAAGGTATTTTCCAAATAACCACTTGAGTGAAACAATGAATTATCTAGTTATTCATTCTCCAAAGCAGTATAAAAGGGAATTTTTTAATTCTCACATAGTTTCAACTTATTATACTAGTATATATATGTGTGTGTATAGGAATTGTTATCTGAATGCTTTTAACATACTTAAGTAAATTTTGCAACTCTTCTTAAATGTGACAGATTCTCTGTTCTAATCCTTTAGAACCTACTTAAGCATTTCAGTTCTTTATAATTTCTTGGATCTCCAAAATATATCATATTTCCAATGCAAAAGAGCCAATTTACATGTAAAAATAACTTTGCACATATTTATATGTAAGAGAAATTGATGCTTTAAAATTGTTTAATAATCAATTTCTTGTTTGCTAAAATATTATAACCCTACATAAATCACATAAAGAATATTAGCCAATTTAAACATATTGGTATTTTAAAATTTTTTCTGAGTACTAAGTTACTGTATTTAACAAATGCAGTGGGGGTGTACATTATAAACAAGTTAATTAATAAACATCATTACAATTTATTATTTATTCCATGTCATCTGCTATAAAAAAGCCATTTATATGCCTGATGGGATTTTCTTCACAAACTTTCCAGTTTCAAAAAATTGTAAACCTACCAAACTAATCTTATCTTCTTAATCACAATCTCCACTATAATGAATTAGTGTACTTTAGAGACAGGATTGATTCCAAGGTTGAGGCAGAAAATATAAAAGTGATCCTACAACAACTTGTGCCAAAAAGAAATGTGTGTTCAGAAATATGATTTGATTTTATTCACAAATCAACTCTATAAATTGATTATTCCCTTTAATGAAACTGAGGATCAAGTGCTTTCCCTAATGGCTGATTTAATTCCTGTTCTGATTTAAAATTTAGCATATTCCCTTCTCATCCATTTACTCATCCATTTATTGAAAGCAATTTATTGAGTATATTTTGTGTGCCAGGAATGATATTATACTTTGAAGATATAGATGGTTAGACTGTTCTGTAGATATTCAGAGGCAATTTGTTAATTTTGGAATTTCTTAAAATATATCACTGAGGAGATTCCAGGCAAGACAGAGGCCATACATAATATCAGGTTGCCAGAAAATACAAGCTGACATCTACTATAACATTAGAAAGCTACATGGTTTTGGGTTTTTATATATAGGAGAGCATTTTATTATAGAGTATATGCTATTTCAAGGAACCCTCATGTGGTTGATGCTGATTTAAATAAATTACCACACAAGCTAAAGTCATAAAATATATTATTTCAAGTTTAATTAAAATTCTAAATGAATTGGATATAACATATATTCTTTAGAAATATAATTTAGAGGTATTTTATGAAGTTAAGGTATATATTAATACTTTAAGTATTAATACCCTAATTAATATTATGATTGATATGTGATTTTAAAATAATACTGTTCAACAGCCAAAGAACACGATGATTATTTCCTCCATTAGAAGTTTAAAAGCGATGCCAGGAATGGTCACACATGCCTGTAATTATACTGGCATGGGAGGCTAAGGCAGGAAGATCAGATCACAAGTTTAAGCCAGCCACAGAAACTTACCAAAGCCCTAAGGAACTTAGCAACACCTTGTATCAAAATAAAAAAATATAAAGGACTAGGGATGTGGCTCCATGTTCCATGTTTAAGTACATCTGGGTTCAAATCTTGGTATCAAACAAAAAAAAAGTTAAAAATTTATGGCACCCAGCCCAAGCCCCAGGAGGACCACCCCTACCCAGAACCACCCCCTGCCCATCAACCTTTGCTGGTCTAGGACTCCAGTGCAGGGGTGGAAAGTGCCCAGGAAACCCAGAGGACACCTGCCTTTAGCTGCCTAGCCACAGCACACCCCTGCCAGGTCCAGAGATATTGGGTCCATCTGTTCTACCAAGTATCTCAGGTACCATTGCATTGCTCAGGCAGGCATGTTCTAGCACACACCATGCCTCTGAATCCCCAGGACATATCAATGCACCTCTATCACTGCACTTCAACAATCTAGCAGGCTACCCTGTACCTACAACAGGTAACAATATGTGCCTGGAGCCTAGATTAAAAAGGTGCAGCAAAATGAAGCTCCAGGCAGAAAAAGTTTGCTGGAACAAGATGGTCATCAGAGGGATGGTGTCTAACCTTTTGACTTGCAAGGAGAAGCACCCGAAGATTTGCCTTGCTTCAGCACAAGGAGCCTCAATTCAAAGAAGCAGAATAAACTCTTCAAAAATGAGGAATCAGACTAGAAAAGGTTCACTTCAAACACACAGCTCTACTACCAAGAAGCCAACGGACAGTGAGCATGATGAAAACCTAGAAAAAAATAATCTTTGTTGAATGAACTTCCAACAGTGAGGATAGGAGGATAGGTTGAGTACACTTGAACACATGAATGACAAAAAAGAAGAAAAACTCACAAAGCATGAGCATAATTTTCAAAATGGCTGGGATGAAATCAGAACAAACAATATAAGAGTAATTGAGATACAAGAAGAAATTGAAATGCAAATCAATGACATAAAGAACATTCTCAACAAAATAGTAGGGATAAATTTTTCCCATATTGTAATAGAACCAGATATACTCATCCTCCTGGATGAGTTTATAGGATACCAAATAGGGCTAATCAAAAGAGAAGCACACCAAGACATATCATATTCAAAATGTATAACAAGGAAATCAAGGAAAGAATATTAAAAGCTGCAGTACTGAAACACCAAATCACATTCAGAAGCAAAATAATAAGGGTCACCTCTCACTTTTTGACTAAATCTCCAAAAGCAAGAAGAGCCTGGAGGGAGATATTTAAATTTCTGAATGACTACAAACTTCATCCAAGAATGCTATACCCAGTAAAACTCAGCTTTAAATTCAAAGGGGAAATAAGAACATTTCATAATAAAATCAAACTTGCAGCATTCATGAACAGAAATCAGCACTAAAAAGAATTCTTAAAGATGTACTTGATAGAAGAACAAATATACAATCATTACAACCCACAAACAAAAAATTCAATAAAAATGTATGCTATCAAAAAGATAAACAAGAGAACATAGAACTCACTAAAAAATATGATGACTATGAACCACAACCACTTAATTATTCTAACACTGAATGTGAAATGTGAATGGTCTCAATGCACCTATCAAACAACACAGATTAGCAGATTGGAACTGAAAACATAATCCAACAATATTCTGCTTACAGGAGATCCATCTTAGAGCCAAAGAATCACAGATTCAGGGTGAAAGGATGAAAAATAATTTACCAGATTAATGGCCCATAAAAGCAAGCAGGAGTGGCAATACTTACATCTAACAAAGTAAATTTCAATCTAAATTGAATTGGAAGAGATAAAGAAAGGTTACTACATCATAGTAAATGGAAAAATATATCAGGAAGATATAAACATAGTAAATCTCTCACTGCAAACACCAATCCTCCTTAGTATGTGGAAAAATTACTCCATGTCATGAAACTAATTATGGACTCTCTGAGTTTGGCTAACTTCTCTCAGCATGATTTCTTCCATTACCATCCATTTACCTTCAAAGGCTAAAATATCATTTTTTCTAATAGGTTAGTACAGCTCCTTTGTATAAATATACTAGAGCTTTGGATCTGTTCAACCAGTGAGGGGCATCTGTGTTGATACCATAATATAGCTACTATAAATTGAGCTGCTATGAACATTGATTGTGCTGTGCTACGGTAATATGCTGAATCTAAATCCTCTGGGAAAACACCCAGAAGATGGCTAGCTGGTTCATACAGTGGCTTCAACCCCAATTCTTTGAGGAGTCTCCACATTGTTTGCTAGAGTAGCCATACCAGTCTTCAGTTCCACCAACAGCATGCTAGTGTTCCTATCTCCCCACACCCCCTCCAGCATCCTTTATTGATTATATTTTTCATCTTTGCCAATCTGATGAGACTGAGGTGAAATCTTAATGTAGTTTTGATTTGCATTTCTCTTATTACTAGTGATTTAGAACACTTTCACATGTATTCATTGATCTGCTTGATTTCCTCTATTGAGAAATTTCAGTTTAGCTCTCTGGCCCACTTAATTGATTGGATTGGTTGTATTTTTCATATTAAGGCTTTGAGTTCTTTGTAAATTTGAGATACTAGTCCCTTGTCAGAGGAATCACAGCCATGATTATCTCTCATTCTGTAGCTTCTCTCTTAACAGTTTTGACTAATTCCTTGGCTGAGTTCAAGTTTTTTAGTTTAATGGCATCCCACTCATTAATTCTTGACTTCATTTCTCTTTGGGAGTCTTGCTGAAAAAGTCATTGCCTACTCGTATTGCTGGAGTGTTGTTTCTAATTTCTCTTATAGAAATTGTATGGTAGTTGGTTTAATTCCTAGTTCCATGATCCATTTCATTCCAGTCACATTGGTGAAAATAAAGAACATACATACACACAACTATTAGAAACAAAAATATTGTAACATTTGGAGGTAAATGGATGGTAATGGGAGAAATTATGCTGAGTGAAATTAGCCAAACCCAAAGACTCAGGGTCAAATGCTTTCCCTCATTTGTGGAGGCTAGAGGAAAACCCAGGCTTGGGTGAAAGGTATAACAATGTACCAGACTCACCAAAGTAGAAGCAACACATAATTAAGTGGAATCATGGATATGTAGGACAAGAGAGGGAAGGGAGAGGGAGGGATCTAGGGTTTCAATTAATATTGTAGCTTACTCTATACTCGTTCAATAAGCCAAATAGTACTTATATAATCATTTCATTCTGGAAAACACACACGTGTATGTGTGTGTGTGTATACATACACATATATAGTCTCATATATGCATATATATTATATATACATATATGTACATATATATCATTTTTATCTGTTATGGGGGAAATATGAGTCAAGAGACTATGGTCTGGGTAATATGAGGGTGATTCTGGATTAAGATCAGGTACGTATCATATTGTTACTAGAAATGCATTTATGTTTCCACAATAACATAACTTCTCAACAAAAAAGGGGGAATGATACCCACTCCCCAAGGTAATCCAATGCGTGATTAAAACATATTTTGAAAAGCTATGTGACTCTAAGTCAGATAATCTCTAAGTCATGGACAAATGTCTAGACACATACAACATTTGCAAATTGATGCAGGATGAAATGAAAAGACCAAACATCCCAATAACAGGCACTGAAATCAATATAACAATAAAAAGTCTTTCACAGAAGAAAATTCTATGACATGATGCTTTCTATGCCAAATTTTACATGTATTAAGAGTGGCTAACACTGCTCCTTATTAAGCTATTCCAAGAAATTTTTAAAAAAAGGGAAGTCTCCCAAACACTTTTTATGTGGAAACCATAACCCTGACATCAAAACCCAACAAAGACACATCAAAAAAAATAAAACTACAGATCAATATCCATGATGAATATACACGTAGAAACCCTTAACAAAATTTTAGCAAATCACATTAAAAAACACATCAAGAAGATAATTCATCATGATCAACAGGCTTCATTAAAGAGATGTAAGGCTGGTTCAGCATACGCAAATCAATAAATATGATTCATCAGTTAAATAAAATGAAGGACAAAAACCATATGATCATTTCAATGTAGAAAATGACTTCAATAAAATCCAATAAGCAATTATGATCAAAACTCTGGAGAAGATAGAGATCAAAGAGACATTCCTTAATTATATAAAGACCATATATAACATCCCAAAGCTACTGTAATACTAAATGGAGAAAAGCTGAAAACATTTTCACTAAACTTGGGAAGAAATCAAGGCCTTCTTCTCTCACCACTTTTATTCAATATAGTTCTCAAGATCCTAGCTGGAGCAATCAGGCAAGAGAAGGACATCAAAGGGACATGATTAGGAAGAGATGAAATCAAACTATCCTCTTTTGCTGATTACATGATCCTATATATGGAAGACCCATATAACACCACCAGAAACTGCTTGAACTTATAAACAAATTTAGCAAAGTGGCAGGCTACAAGATCAACACCTGTAAATCAATGGCTATCTTATATGCTAACAAAAATAGGGCAGAATCAGAAATCAGGAAATTGATCCCATCTACTATGCCCTAAAAAATATAAAATAAAATTTGGGAATTAATCTGACAGGGGAAGTAAAGTAACTCAATAATTAAAATTATTGAACATTAAACAAAGAAGTTGAAGAAGACTTGAAAAGATAGAAAGATGTTCCATGCTCTTGGTTAGACAGAATTTATGTGATTAAAATCACCATTTTGCCAAAAGACCTACACAGATTTAATGTAATCCCCATCAATATATCACTGGCATTCTTCATAGATCAAAAAAGTCATTCTCAAATTCATTTGTAATAACAAGAAAACATGAACAACCAAACATCACTAAGCAAGAAAGATGAAACAGGTGGTTTCACAATACCAGCTCTAAAATTATGCTATAGAGCAGAATGGTACTTGTATCAAATTAGGAATGAAGTACAGTGGAATAGAACAGAAGACTCTGAGACAAACCACAAACCTTTAAACATCTGTTCTTTGACAAAGGGTGTCGAAATATAACATGGGGGAATGACAGTCTATTCAACAAATGGTGTTAGATGAATTGGACAGCCACTTGCAGAAAGTTGAAATTAGATCCTTCTGTCTCACCTTGAACAAAAATCAAATCTAAATGGACCAAGGAACTCGGACTTAAACCAGCTACCATACAACTTCTAGAAGATGAATTAGGACCAACACTACAACATATGGGATTGGGCACAGACTTTCTCAAAAAGACTCCAAAAGTGAAAGAATTAAAACCAAGAATCAATGAGTGGGTTGTCTTTAAACAAAAACAAAACAAAACAAAACAAACAAACAAAAAATATATTTTGTTCAGCCAAGGAATTGGTCAAAACTTTCAAGAGAGAACTACAGAATGGGAGATAATCATGGCCTGTGATTCCTCTAACAGGTGTCTAATATCCAAAATTTACAAAGAACTAAAAAACATGGATATCAAAAACAAAAACAATCCAATCAATAAATGGGCCAAAGAGCTAAAAAGAAGCTTCTCAACAAAGGAAAGGGAGCAAGTCAAAGAATACATGAGAAAGTGTTCTAAATCACTAGTAATCAGAGAAATGCAAATCAAAACTACATTAAAGCTTCACCTCACTCTCATCAGATTGGCAAAGATGAAGAAAATAAACAGTGCTGGAGGGGTTGTGGGAGATAGGAACACTAGCATGCTGTTGGTGGAACTGCAGACTGGTGTAATTGCTCTGGAAAGCACTGTGGATAGTTCTCAAAAATTAGGGATGTGTCTACTGTACAAACCGCTTTCCCTCTCCTGGGTATTTCCCCAGAGGAGTCAGAATCAGCACATTACAATGACAGCACAATCAATGTTCATAGCTGCTCAATTTGCAATAAAAAATTATGGAATCAACCCAGAGGCCCCTCACCAGATGAATAGACCCAAAAGCTATAATATGGTATTATGGCCTTTGACGGTAAATGGATGGCAATGGAAGAGATTATGCTGAATGAAATGAGCCAAACTCAGATTCAAGGGAGAAACAATTTCTCTCATTTGTGGAAGTTTGAACAAAACCCAGGCTAGGATGAAAGGTACTGCTTATGTACTAGACTCATCAAAGTCAAAGCAGCACATAATTTAGTGGAACCATAAACATGTGGGGGTAGAGAGAAGAGGAGGGACAGAGGGGAGAGGGAAGAATGATAGGGCAGTATCTGGGGGATAACAATAATTTAGCTTACTCTTTACTCCCATGAGAAGTGAAATAGTACTTATGCAAGCATTTAATTCTGGAAAATGCACAATCAGATATAAATGATATATATATATATATATATGTATAAAAATGAATGTATATATACATATATATTTATCCATTTATATCTGTTATCTCATTGGGGGCAATACAGAACAGTTAAGAGATAAGGGTGTTTGTGATGTGGGGATGATTCTGGATTAGGATGAGTGGACTGTTATATTGTTACTACATATGCATTTATGTCTCATTTTAAAATACATGCATCATTTAAAGCATTTTTTTTATTTTATTGAAGAGTTGTGTTGTTGTGTTGTGGTACAATCATAAACTGACAACTTTGTAAGAATTTATATAAATTGTATCAACTGTGGAAACACCTCAAGTATAATAAAATACTACCATTCTGATTCTAAGTTACACCTAAATTAATTTTATCCCTCATGAAAATAATTCAGATTGTGAGTTATTAATATATAGTAATAACATATAAGAAAAGTTAATATATTAGTTTCTATGAACTTATCTTCTAAAATCTTATCTTCCTTATATTCTTTAAAATCAATAATGCTAATCAAACATTGATAAAGTTTATTTTATAACATAATTATATTTATAGTTCAAGTCACTGTAGATAGTTAATATGTTCCCTGTGTGTATTACACCTTCTGCTCACCTGATTTCACAACTGCTTTTCCTACCCACAGGAATAACACTTGTAAATTATAGAATCCAAATGCAGACCATGGATGTACTAAAGAAGAACATTGATCCAGGCAGTCAGTGAGGTTCATTTGACCAGAATTTTAGTTGGGGATTAATTCACTTTGCTTATTTTTTATTTATTTAAAGACTAGGGGAATGACAAAAGTAAGCATATTTTCAAGGGCAATGTTTAAGAAATAAAATTCATTTCAAAGGAAAAGAAGTATAAAGTAGACTCAGAAGAGCAGAGATGCCTGTCCATGCAAGTTATAACCAAAGCATATCAAAGGCCTCCCAAGTTCCTAAAATTTTCCTCTTCCTGATGCTCATCCGTTTCAGTCTTGTTGGTATTTTCTGGCCTTATATTCTGTAAGACATTCCTGAAATTCTGTGCTGTATTTCATTATAAGCTTCAGCTTTATGGAAATGACTTGCTTTTATATGGAACAAAACATCTGGTACTCACAACCAGAGACTAGTAAAGAATATGGAATGAATCTTTATTTAATAATAATTCCAAACATAATTAATAACATGGATAATGGCAGATTCAATAAAATAACAGAAGTTTTGTACAGATTTTTTTTCTTTGATTTAAATACATCAACTGCTTGATGTTAAATAATATAGTGTTACTTAACCTCCAAATTATCATCTAAATATCTTCAGACATTTCAGTTCATTACAAATTTGCAATTTTAAATTAAATTTATCCAAATAAAATCTCAATGCAATGATACGTTTGTAACAACATTCATATTCAAATAAGTAAAGTTATGACATAAATTGTACAGGCACAAGCAAATTTGGCCAGTATTATAGAAATGTTCTTACATTTCTCAGTAAAATAAGTATAACCCAGTGATAAATCAAGTTGTTTTAGATAACATACAACACATAAAAGTAAAATAGAACATACACTTTGAAAGCAACAACACATATTAATAGACAGAAAACATTGTGTTGGTCAAATGAAGTGTATGATGTGTACATTTCCTTTCAACGTTTTGAATAAAGCTTTCTTTTATTATTTTTTAAATAAAATCATTGCTTGAATAATTTCTTCACATGTTGGCTGCTTCTCAAACCCTCAATTTTAATTAGTGCTCTATAACCATTTATACTCAATCCTATTAAGAAATCCATTAAGTCTCTATAATAGTTGCTTTAGAGATAACATTAAATTTACTGGAGTTTCAAATAATAAATTCATGTGATGGGATTTTAATGTGCAATTTAAGAAGTTATTAATGTTTGAAAGAAGTAGTCATTGCTTCTGTGTTTAATCAATACAAAGTACAAAGTTTTTGCCCTACATTTAGTTATTGGTTTTTACCATTCCTATTATTAATGAATACTTCTAACTGGTATGCACAGAAAGGGACATCTTACTTTGGTGAAAATTCTGTTAAAGTATTTATCCCAATTTATCTCAATAAAAATGTTCTTGGCATTGATTATTTCTTTCTTTAGTTAAATGTGAGGATGACTTTTACTATTTCATCAGTTCCCTGGCCCCAAAATGGAAAATTTGCATAAGAAAGAGTTAACTTTTATAAAGAAGATACTATTTATATGAAACTGGGGGAAGCCATGAATAATAAACTAGCTTGACACTAGGAAGCTGAGTGTAAGCCAGAGACTCCTGTGAGTTGCTTGTGTTATATTATTCGTCCTTGCCACAAACTCTCTCTCAACATCTTCTTCTTCACCTGCAAAATAAAAAAGTCCCAAGTAGACTGAAAAGCTTTCTTCCATAAAACATATTCATTTAAAATCATATAAGTGAGTAGATATTTTACAGCTGGTACAAAATGCCCGTATACTCAGTTCACTCTTATTCTGAGCTAATTTGTTGATAAGTCATTATTAAATACTTTAATACCATACAAGTGGTCCCTGACTTGCGAAGGTTCAACTCATAAATTTTTTACTTTAAAATGTTGTGAAAACATATACAGGCAGTAGAAATTATACTTTAAATTTGTAATTTTCCCCTATTACAGATGTGCAATACAACATTCTCTTGAAATGCTGGACTGATTGAGTGAGTAGCAGCTTCTAGCCAGCCAGACTCTCAGGGGGGTAAACAACCCTGATGCAGCAATTGCAATGTTCTGTTGGTTAGCTGCATTAAATGCTTTATTTGCACTCAGCATTTCCAACTGTGATGGATTTATTGAGACAGAGCTCACTCATAAGTCAAGGAACATCTGTAATTGAGATGATATATTTTTACTAAATTGATTATATCCTAAGATTTTCTTTTCTCTACAAATGAGAATTTAGAAAGAGTAATTCAGTATTCATGGACTAAAAGATAAATCTAACTTAAAACTCAGTTGATTGGGTTTATAGTTTTATACTTAAAAGATAATTGAAACTAGGCTGAAGGGATAGGCAAAGAAATACAGAGATGTTAACTTAAGACATGATACCCAGCAGATTATTTCTAATCAAAAACAAGAATGTTTAAAACTTTAAGCCTAGAGCAAGAAACAAGAAGTTCTTCCCAACTAGAATACAGTTAGCAAGATGAAGATCAAAGTCAGACCCCTTTGAAATCTAAGGGTCAGATGGAGAACTCAGAAGCCATTCTGAGTCTTCCCCGTTATTTCACATATTGAGCTTTGCAGAACAACATTCATCCAAACCATAACACACTGTAATGATAATAATCACCATAATAATTGATATTATTATCATTACTATTATTTCAACTCTATTTATTATATGTGATGTGCTGAAAAGTTATAAAGATATATTGGGGAGTTCTAATACATCCGTTACCTAGTTTCCCTTAATAACATCTTGCAATACCATGTTACATTGAATGACACTAAGGATTAAACACTCCTACAATCCTACTAAATGATCATTTAGGATTCATCAGTTTTTTCACTTGTGTCCTCTTTTGTTCAACTATCTAATTCAGGATACCATGTTGTAATGTCTCAAAATCCTGCAGCCTGGCTCCCATTATCAATAATTTATTTATTTGCTCAATTTTACTATTCCTTTATTTGTGTAGTTTTGGCATTTTAAAATCCTGATTCTGTAAGAAATAAACTACCCAACAAAATGATAGCTATATGTGTTATTCTTTTCATGGTCACCTTAAAAGTCAAAATGTTCCTTTCCCATGTTGCTTAGTTAACTTCCTTTCTCTAACCTTTTTTTGTTAGATTATCCCATACCATTGTCATACAGTTAGCTTCATTTTTCAGTTTTTATTTCCTCATGGGATTCATCAATATCCTGGTTGAGTTTTTTTTTAATTTGCATAAAGTTCACTCCTTGTTATGTACATTTCTGTGGGTCTTAACAAATGCATAGAGATTATTATTATTATTTTCTATAGCACTATAAAGTTTTTTCCATATTATTAACATCATAATCTTCTTCAGATCATTCCAATCTCCTTATTTTTATGAGATAAACTTTTAAATAATTTGGTAAAAAGTAAAGATCTAATTTTTTAGTTTGAATGCAAATAATTGTAAGAATATCTGCTAGGCTCAATCAGAGAAATGCAAATCAAAACTTCACTGAGATTTCACCTCCCTCCATTCAGAGTGGCAAAAATGAAAAATACAAACAATAATATATGCTGGAGGGGTTGTGGGGAGAAAGGAACACTAACACAATTTTGGTGGTACTGCAAACTTGTACAGCCGCTCTGGAAAGTAATGTGGAGACTCCTCAAAAACTAGGGAAGGAACCACCTTACGGACTCAGTTTTCCCACTCCTGAGTATTTTACAAAAAAAGCTAGAATTGACCTACTACAAAGACATAGCTACATCAGCATTTATAGCAGCTTAATTTATATTAGCTAAATTATGGAACCAACCCAGATGCCCCTCACTGGACAAATGGATTAAAAAACTGTGATATATGGTCTATATGTACACATACATACATAAATACACATGCACATACATGCATACACACACATACATACCATGGAGTATGGATATACACACACACACACACACACACATTTATGTACACACCCACACTCACATACATACATATAATGATTTCTATTTGCTATTAGGGAGAACCATATCATGGCATTTGTAGCTAAATGGATGAAAATGGAAAAAATCATGCTGAATGAAATATCTAAAAACAGAGATTTAAGAGCCAAATATTTTCTCTGATATATGGAAGCTAAACTAAAACCTAACATAGGATGAAAGTTAGCTATGCTGGATTAATAAATCCACCAAAGCTGAAATTTCATATAAGCTGGGGGAACCATAACTATGAAGGTAGGGGGAGAACACAGGGAGACCGGGAGGGGAGGAAGGGGCTATCGATGTGGCTGGGAACACTCCACTCCCATGTGAAGCCAAACTATACACAGGCATGCAGACAAACTCAGAACTTTCAAAAAGTAATATACATGTGTATGCTCATTTTTATCTATAGCACGAGCTGTTACACAGGAGACATGAAAATGTGGAATGGATGAATGGATGAAGGGGTAGGAGCAATATCCCAGACTGGGATAGGTCTTAACTTACATTGTCAATATCTATATTTGCATAATATGTAACAACAATTATGTCCAATGTATAAGACTATGTTGAACAAATAAAAAATTATAAAAAAATTAAAAAATATATGCTAGCCTTATGTTATCTTTAGTTTATTATGTGTGGTAAGACTTGTGACATAAAAGTAGAGCAAATGTGGTTAGCTGATCAATATGATAAGGGGATGAGATAAAAAGATAATTTAAAAATAACTGTGAGGATGTGATCTTAAGTAAATGGTGGCACTATTTAAAATTGCTAGTGAATATCTTTACAAATACAGCAAACATGTGTTACCTAAAACAATACAAACAAAAAATGGTTATATGGATAAAATGAATAATATAGGAATTCAATGTTCTTTTTGAAGGATTTTCTTCTAGATAGATATTAAAGCCATGTAGCTAATTTTGTAGCTATTTGCTATCTAAAAATTCCTATCATCATCTCACTATACAATATAGCAGAATGAGTTTGTATACTATTCAATTCCATTAATACATTTTCTGTCAGTGGAGTAGCCTCTTTTTTTCACTCTTACAAAACTTGCTCTTATAAATTCTGTAAAATAAAAATAATTTGTGAATTTTTCACTTTATCAGGGAATCTAAAAGAGTATTTTGAAAAAAATAACATGAATTTCTTAATAATAGTCTTTCCTCTACAGACTAAAATAATGGTGATTTATGGTTTTCTTCATTTTAACCAAGGTTGGATCAGAGACACCCGAGGTCATAATTTCTACTTCTATGGTAATAAATGTGAAGACATCAGACATCATTGAAATATCAGAATTTGGTCTGTCATCCTCAAATGCCTTTCCCCCATTTTTAGATGTCTACTGCCTGTGTTTATACACACTTATCATCTGTATCTATTCAGTTTGCATACCTGAAATCCAACATCAACCACTGGAAATAAAATGTCCTGTTACATCTTTCTTTATTCTCTTAATTATCCATTTTCTAATCAACTTAATTTCTTCTGATGTTCACCTTTGGTTGTATCATGAAAATTTTCAGTTTTTCTGCCGTCAGTCCTTCTTTGCATCAGCTACTTGTAAAATGCTTGATTTTTATAAAAAAAAAAATGTTGACTCTTTTTAACATGATGAGTTCTGTCAGCCACAAAGTATAAACAAGAGATCTATTCTGAGTTTAGATAAAGTGGTTTCACATGAGAATTTTAAGTCAGTGTTTAAGAATGAAGCTCTTAGTAACCAAGGTCAACACATGAACTCCTTTTGAAAAGAAAATCATTTGAGAATTTACAACAATGTTACAGATATATCTGTGGATCAGTGTGGAAATCACTTATTATCATTTATACTTTTGAAGAAAGGGTTGAAATTGGACAAAACAATAAGTTGTTCCAAGCAGAAGAACCATGCCACAGTAAATATAATGAAAAGTGGAGAAGGGTCAGGGAAGGCACTGAAGTAAAGATAATGCTTCGGTGGTTTTCATATTCTATACTGTAAACAGTTGTCCAATGTGATTTATACCTTTTCCAAAAGAAAACTTCCTGCTTCTAATTAAGAAAAACAGAGACATTTTCCTGACAAGTCCTTTCTACAAGTAATCCAGTAAAAATTCAGCTTTTCTAATGAAAAAGCAGAGTAAGATGGGGCTCAGTGTAGCTCATTAATATTATATGTAGTCAAATTAGAAAATTAAACTTCTGTCTATATTGTTAAAAATTCTTTCACAAATGAGGGAAATCATTTGACCCCTGAGTCTTTGGGTTTGTCTAATTTCGCTCAGCATTGCCATCAATTTACCTTCAAGGGTCATATTATCATTGTTTCTACTAGCTTAGTAAAACATATATTTTCCCTCATCTGTGGAGGCTACAGAAAAACCCATGCGTGGGTGAAAGGTCAGGCTTATGCACTAGACTCACCGAAGGTGAAGCAACACATAATCTGGGGAAACTTAGATTTGTAGAGGGGGTGGAAAGAGGGAGGGAGAGGAGAGAGAGGGATGATAAAGAGGGACCTGGGGGGAAATCAGTATTGTAGCTGATTCCTTGCACCCCTAAGAAGCCAAATAATACTTTTGTGATAATTTAATTCTGGAAAATGCACAATAATACACATATGTATACATATATACATTTATCTCTCTCTCTGTGTGTATATATATATATATATATGTGCATTTATATCTGTTATGGGGGGAATATAAGAGTAAAGAGACTGGGGTGTGGGTGATGTGGAGGCGATTCTGGATTAGGATAAGGGGCATATCCTATGTTACTACACATGTATTTAAGATTGTACGACAACTCAACTCCTCAATAAAATGAAAATAAAATGACATATCTTTCATTAAGGGAATTTTAATTGTTTAAAAATGAATATACTAATCATATTGAAAAAACAAAAAATTACTTAGTAAAATTATTTTTTGAAAAATTACTAAGTCAGGTGTGATGGTGCACACCTCTAATTCCAGTGACTCAAAAGGCTAAGGCAGGAGGATTGCAAGTTGACCAGCCAGGGCTACATAGTGAGACCCTGTCTCCAAATAAAAAATTAAAATGACTTGGGATGTAGCTCAATGGCAGAACACCCTTAGTTTAGGACCATAGAACCCATAAAAAGTTATTTCAGATTATATGAAAATATCTACAAGAATATTCAGGAGAGACAGAAAATTATCTTTTTTTCACAGTTTTATTAAATGTATAATTTATACATATTTCTTATAAATATGTAATTCATTATATTTTAACAGTTCTAGCTATTTAGTATTTTATAATTAATTTTTATTCATCATTTCATTATAAAATGAACTTATAATTATTTGCTGTTTTTTACACCTAAAATCTCCACCACTAATGTGAACTATAATTTTACAGACAGCTCACTATTCTTAAGCTTTAGAGGTACTCTTTCGGTCATGTCATGCAGGCAAACTTTTGATTTTGCATTCAACTAATTTGCATTGTTTGCCTATAACTTTCTATAACTATGTCACCCTTCTTGACATTTATTGACTTATCAAATGTGCAAAAAAAAATCCTATGATATAGATGCCATAATAAAAAATTGACATATTTGAAATTTATATTGCTGAAGTATTTATGTCTACAGATAAGGTACACAGTGAGTAAATTACAAAGACATACAATGATATAAATCTTACATAGATATATTATATTTTCATCTAAATCACTATTGCCTCCAAATGAAAACCAATTAGTGTATCTGGAAGAATTTTAGAACAAAACAGAGAGCATGAGGTTTTTCAGGCCAGCAATGGCAGCTTTATCCTGATTGACAGTGCTAGGAACCCTCTTGAGAGGATGTTAAAGCCCACTTGTGAGTCAGCCCCATCAGCCTCCTTCCTCCATGTTATTCATCTTGGCATTATGGATATGTTAAAAATGATGAGAAGTGAAATATCCAAACAGCTTTCCAGAGCTGACTTGGATTTGAAATAAAGGAAAGTTGAGTTTCTGGGAAAGCCTCTCACTTCAGTTTCCTATTACTACCCAAGCTAGTCCTCAGCTCAAGCTATGTCAAAAATTTGAGACTCTGAAATCTGCCCTACAATATATAGTTTTATAAACATTATGCAAGGATAAGAAAATTAGTTTCTCTTTTCAAATAACTTAAAGTATCACAAGGAAGATAAGTATAAAAAGAACACACTGGAATGATAGGAATAGAGTAGAATTCTAAATGCAATTGAAAGATAGGGTTATGAATCCCCAGGAGCTACAAGAAGGTTGGACAGAGCAGGTAAAACCTGTGCTGAATCTTAGATCATGAGACAAATACTTGCTGGTGGATAGAAGGGGGATGAATAATTAAAATTAAAGGTGTCTTTAGGGTATAAGCAGAAATAAAGCAGCATCAGGTATTTTTAAATGCAATAAGTATTCAGACAGTATTAGATGGTCAGTACTATTTGAAGAGTTTGTATATTTTCAATGACAATGTATTGAAAAGTGTTGAACAATAGAATAATGAAATCAGGTTTCTGTTTAACTGTGACATTTACTTTTTGTAACTAATATTTGTTGAATGGCAAATAACATTTGAAGCACTATGAATTTATGTTTTCAAGTAAAGAGAATATTTTTAAGACTGATATAAAGGTCATAAACATTTTGGGAACTGTGATTTAATATAGGTCTATTATATGCATAAATCTGCTTTAAAAGAGTTTTATTAAAGCTTTTGACATACCACAAAAAATGTGCTATCACTTTTGACCAGGGCTTGGCCATATTTGGCAATAGAATAGATTTATTGCTTCCAAATAGAAGAGAGAAACAGATTTATTTGCTTTCTATCTTTGTCTAATTTTGTTTCCCTGTCTCTGAAGCTCTGCCCCAGATCCAAAATACTTTCAAATTGTTTCTTTCTTAATGGCTTATTTCTCCTTTATACACAAAAGAGATGCATTTTCTAGTATAAAATATAGTGTAATATAAAGATATTAACAACCCTTCATTCTTTTCTTAATTATGTTACACTGATATAAACACTAGACTGACTGCTCCACATTTTGTATACAAAAATAAGTGAGATAGGCAAAATTCCCACCACAAGAGAATTATCCTTTTTGATAAGAAATATAAAACACCCCAAATCAATCAATCAATAAAGAGCATTTAAGTGCTATGAAGGGAAATACTTTGATTCTGAGACACAGAATAACTAAGAGGTTGGTCATATCAGTAGACATGCTCTTCCAGCTAACCGTGCAGAAGGTTAGTGGCCAGCAATGCCAAGTGCAGTGGATAAAATGTTTGGCAGAAAGTGAATAGCAAATGAAAAGTCCTTGAAATACAAAAGAATGTGGCATGTTGGATTTAGGTATTTTCAAAGGTCATCACTGTTCCAAAACAGAATATTTAAGGACTTCTAAGCAAAGAAATAACTAAATTGGGTTAGATCATGCAATGATTTACATGGCATAGTAAATGTATATTAGGATTCTCTGAAGAAAGAAAAGCAATAGAATATCTGTCAACTGATGGATAGATCAATGTACCTACTTGTCCGTTAGTCAACTTTTCCTCACTGTGGCCAAAATACCTGACAAGAACAATTTACAGGAAATAAAGCTTGTTTTGGCCCAGAGTTTCAGAGGTTTAGTCCATTGTGGGCTAACACCATTATTCTGAGCCTAAGGTGAGGTTGAACATCATGACAGAAGGATGGGGTTAAGGAATTCTGCTTACCTCAAAGTGATATTTGAATAATCAAATAATCAGTAGAATTGTGGGAGGCATGTTCATACTCAGATGCATAATTATTCAAAAATGATTGTAAAATAGTTATATTTTATGAGTACAAAGGAAACAAATTAAGAATATTTCCTTTTCCAAAACTTGCAGAAACAATTATCAAAAAATTATGACTAAACAAAAGTAACTCTATATGGATGGATGAAATAAGAGAAGTAGAGTAGATTGCTTGGTACAATCTGTTAGAGCATGAGAATAACTGAACTGACAAGATAAAATTCACTTCTATATTAGTGTTTTTAAAAAGAATGAATACAGAATCAAATATGCTCATCCAGGAAACTTACAGTACACCCAATAGACCTAATCAAACGATTTTATCATGTGATCCTTCCAGTTAGGGTGGGGGTGGAGATGGCTGAGCAAGGCTCCCTTTTACTCCACAAACCCAAATCCCCCTAAGAAAAATGAGGACTGGGCCTGCACCATGCCTCTTCTTCCTGGTTCCACCTGTGAACAGTGACTGTCTCCTGGCACAGTTACGGAGGAGCCTGCTCTGAACTCCTGATTCTCCCCCACTGGGCAGTGTAATCCAAAAGACTCCATTATGCAGGCAGCTGTGAGACACTGTTCTTCCCTTACACAGTGGAGACGCCATAGGGGTGTCTCTAGTTGAGCCCAATGCATGATCTCTTATAGAACATGGCCTCTCAGTGGCAGATTGGCTCTCAGGTTATGGTTAGGCTCCTTCCCCACTCCCTTGCTGATTGAGATTAATGGCATTCGCAGCTGTGGCTGCTGTGTCCTGGCCAGGATGGATATAATCTCTCTTTCCCACTTGCTGCTCCCATATCTCTAATCATCCAAACAACTCTCCAAACTAGCACTGTGTTCTGGTGATGGTGATGATCATACCCAAAACACCTCATAATAATGGAGTTGTCCTGGAGTTTTTTCATCTGGTCATGGAGCCAAACAAGAAGGCGCCTCCATCTTTGTGAATTCTGATGAACTGCTGGGCATAGACTTATGAGTGCCTTCATATGGAAAGTAGCATGACCCTATGACTCTCATTTGCTGCTTGTACAATAATCCTTTAAAGCAGAGCCTTATTAAGATTTCCATTTTCCTAAAAAAACCTCTCACTTTCCTTAAGTGACTGCTTTTAAAAGCTCACCTATTTGGAAGCCTAGGTACTGAGAAAATGCTGAAGTTTGCCCTTCATTTGAGCAGACAACATTTTATTGAGCATCTTCAAAGTACCAGGAAGCTGTGCTGAGTTCTCACTTCAAGATGTGAGACAGCTTTGCAATCTTTCTTTCCTCATTCAATGTTGGAGAAGTGTACAGGCTTCCTGTAAGCATGAAAGGCCAAAAAGCATCCCTAGTGCTAGAGGCTTATGAGGGCCTTGTGAGAGAGTTGCCTAACCTGAGCCTGAAGAATAGTAGACAAGAGGCAGCGAGAAGCAGGCAGTTATGTAGAGGAATGAATGAATGGCAAGAGCAACTGCATGGGATGTGTCGGAAGTTTTGCCACTGACGTTTCTGTGGGGTGAGAGACCAGATGTGGAGGGCCTTATATGCAGCTGAACCTGATCCTGAGGGTGGGCTTTGCCATGCTTATGTTTCTATTTCCTCTGGCCTTTGAGGGTGTGGAGGCGATGTAGATGTGAGGGAGCGAGTCTGAAGCTGGTTAGGAAGACAGAAGTCCTTTATCTAAAAGCAGAGCTTAAGGTCAGGGAAGAAGAGATGACTAATTTGAGAACTGTGACTATGTGAAATCGGCAAGACTTCACAACTGTATGAAAGAAATCCTACTAATCCCAATAAGAAAAAGAGCTAACACTGAATGCTGATTATGTGTCTGGTACTGTGCTAAGCATTATACGTGTATCAACTTTAATTCTCACAGTAACTCTATGAAGTGTGTACTACTAAAATTCTCTGTGTACAAATGAGAAAACTAAGCATGAAGTTTATGTAACTTACCCCTAATGACACAGCTGGTGATAGAGCCAGGACTTGAACCCCCAGCCTGTGAGCTTCCCCTACCCCTGAACTGATTTAAGAAGGTATAATTTATCTATTGAAAAATTCACCTATTTCAGTTTTATGCTTAGAAGATTTATGGTAATTGTATCATATCACTACTAATTTCAAAACATTTCATCACCTCAAAAGGATCTGTTGTGCTCATTGTTTACAGTCAAGCCCGTTCCTATGCTCAGCCTCACACCTCAGGTGGCCACTGATCATTTTCTGACCTGATTTTTCCCTTCTTGATACTTTGTGTAAGTGGAATCAGACAGTGGAGACATTTTGGCTCTGGTTTCTTTCACTTAGCAAGGTTTTTGCAGTTCATCCTTGTAGCACATGTCAGTAATTTACTTTTTATTGTCAGTTATTTACTTTTTATTCCATTATATGGCAATATCACATTGTGCTTATTTATACATCAGTTGATAGGCATGGGTTATTTTCACATGTTACTGTGACCGTTTCTGTAGAAGTTTTTATGTAGACATATTTTTAACTTCTTGAGAATTTTCCAGACTGTTTTCCAAAGCAGCTGCATCATTTTGCATTTCCACCTGCAATGGAGGAGGGTTCCGATTTCTTGTTAACACTTGTGATTATCTGAACTTTTGATTATAGCCATCCCAGTGATGTGCTTTGATGTGCATTTCCCCAATAGCTGATGATGTTCAGCATCTTTTCATGTGTTTGTGGGCCAGTTGTATATCTTCTCTGGTGAAATATCTGTTAAAAATATTTTCCTTACTTTTTAATTGAGTTATTTTATTATTAATAAGAATTGAATGATATGAGTTCTTATGAATAATAAGAGTTCTTAATATATTCTGAAAACAAGTTCTTAATAAGATGTGATTTGCAAATATTTTCTTCCAGCCTGTGGCTTATCTTAAGTTTCTTACTGATGTCTTTTGAACTGAATATGTTTTTAATCTTAATGAAATCCAGTTTGTTGACCTTGTGTGAATTATGCTTTTAGTGTTATATTTGTTTGCTTACCTTGAAGTCACAAAGATTTTTTTCTTGTTATATTCTGGACATCTTAGTTTTTGCTCTTAAATTTGAGTTTCTGAGCCACTTTGAATTTTTTTAGTGTGAGGTAAGAAATAAATTCCAGTGGATGGCCAAAAAAAAAAAAAAAGAATGAATACATTAGTAATACAAAAAACACTTATTAAAAGACAGTATAGTCTTTTAATATTTATTTTATTTTATTTGATCAGATAAACTGATAGGAATTTTTATTTAGAGAAAGAATAATTAGAAAATACTGGATTAAATTAGACACATACACTTAAACATATTATCTGACCTATGCTTATATATCATATATATTATTTAATTATATAATATGTAATACAATGTTAAAAATTTTTATTTGTATTTATAGACATGTATGTACATGTATATGTTCATATATTTTTTATTTTTTAAAGCAAGAGAGAGAATGAGATAGGAAGAAGGAATCAATTATATTTAGTTTGTCATGTGGTTTTATTTGCTCTGACACTTCGTTGTATACATGGTGCTGGGATTTGAATTTGTGTCCTCATGCATGCCAGGCAAGCATCGCAAATGCTGAGCCATGATCTAGCCCTCAATTTTTTTTTTAATTTTAGAATACTTTGTGTTACACACAGGGGTTCAACCAACAGTATAAAAATAAGCATAAAGACAAGAAGCACAATAGCATCACAGGAGCAGAAATTATTAAGACAACCATATTTATGAAAAATACACATACATGCCCATATTTTGTTTTCTGCATCAAAAGTTAAAGTAATCACAAACACATTTTTGAAATATTTAAAGTAACCTGAAAATGAAATTACTGCACATCAAAATTTTTGGAATGGGAACAAAGAGTATTTGAACAGAAAGGCATAGCTTTATGTATATTTATGGAAAAAATATTAAAATTACATCTGTAACATGTAAAAATTAGAAAAAAGTTAGTTAAAAGTATGGATATAGGAAACGAGATTTTAAAAGTTGAAGGTTCTGTTGGTATAGCTCAGTGGTACAGTACTTGCCTAGCATGTGTGAGTCTCTGGGTTCAAACTCCAGCACTTAAAAATAAATAATAAATACAATGACAAAGAAAATTAAATATAAATAAGTATATGCAATCAAATTAGGAAAAGCAAAGGAAATACGAGTAAGCAGATAGATACATTTTATCATATCAAAAATAAAATTTATAAGCTAAATGTGAAAGACAGTGCTAAGAGCTTGTAGTGTGAGTGACAAGAATACATTTTTGAAAAACTACAGGAGGGAAAATATTGAAAATCATGCAAATACATCAATAATATATTCTCAGAGAAGGAGCTGGAAGAGGCCAATAAATATGAAAATTAATTACATCATAGAAATACAACATAAAACTGTGAAATATATTGAGAATGCGGGAAATAGGAACTCAAAAATGCCTGGTGAGTCAACATTTCAAACAATTTGACAAAGCTTAATAAATGCTTAAATGTAATATATGATAAAATATGTGTAGCCAATATTTTAAATCACTAAAAAATTGTTATGAGAATGTTAAGTCAACTGATAAAACCAATATTTATGCAGTAATTAATATTTTTATTTAATATAATAACGTATTCATCTTCTTGCTAAGTACTGAAACCACCTAAATCAGCACAGCTCAACAATGAAGACTGAAAATTGAGGTCCCTTGAGTCATCATAATTTTTATTTATAGGAAGTTCCTGCCTATGAAGATAAAACCATAAATCTATCAATAATTTCACTCATTGTTTCAAGAAATGTCTGCAAATCCATATATTTGGGAAACAGTTTTCTCATTTGGGGAGCATCTCTTCTGCTCAAACAGATGATTTATCATACAAAATTTTACTTACATTTTATTTACAGATGTGCTTTAAGTCTCTGGTCTCTTAGTGTCTACCAACACTAAATTTTGGATGCAAAATTTGACAAAACCCAATTAATTCCTGACTCTGAAAGACCCACTTAAAATAAGAGTCTCTAATGATGAAGGACAGATAAAATTATTTTTTTGTTTAGTTTTTATCAAAAATAATAGCTGCTTCTATTTATAGGATATAACATGGTATTTTGTTACATGTATACAGTAGGAAATTAATAAATTAAGCTAACTAAAATATCTATGACCTCACATACTTAATTTTTTGTGTGGTAAAGACTTTTAAAATCTACACCTTTGGCCATTTTGAAATATACTTTGCAAGATTATTAGCTGTAATCCCCGTGCTATACAGTAGATCCTCAAAATGTACTTCTGGTGAGAAGTCTCTATCTAGCTCTTTGGCTCATTATTCTCACCAGAGGACATTGATCAAACCAATGAATACATGAGAAGTGCTCTAAATCATTAGTAATCAGAGAAATGCAAATGAAAACCACATTAAGATATCACCTTACACCAGTCAGACTGGCAAAGATGAAGAAAATAAACAATAATAGATGCTGAAGGGACTGTGGAGAAATAGGCACACTAACACACTGTTGGTGGAGCTGCAGACTGGTACAGCCCCTCTGGAAAGCAGTATGGAGAATCCTTAAAAAATTAGGGATGAGTCCACCATACGACCCTGCTATTCCACTCTTGGGAATCTTTCCAGGGGACTTAGAATCAGCACATTACAGTGACACAGCAATATCGATGTTCATAGCAGCACAATTTACTGTTGCTAGGCTATGGAAACAACCCCGATGTCCCTCACTGGAAGAATGGATCCAAAAACTGTGGTACATTTATACCATGGAATATTACACAGCAATTAGAAACAATGATATTGCAGCCTTCGAAGGTAAATGGATGGCTATGGAAGAGCTCATGATGAGTAAAATCAGCTTAACCCAGAGATCTAAGGGTTGATTGTCTGCACTCATCTGTGGAGGTGAGAACTAGACCCTGGACAATGAGAAAGTTGGTCTAGTAACATGAGTTAAATCCAGATAAGATGTAATGCTTTACAATCTAATACTTTTTTTAGAGTTATAATGGGAAGGGGAAGGGAGGGATAAGGCAGGGTAATTGGGGGGGGGCACTCCTGGGGATAATTGCAATATCCAGAATATATACACATTTTATATTATTTTGTTAAAATCTTGTAAGGTTGCTCAAAAATAAAAACTTTAAAATAAAAAAAATGTACTTCTGTCCATTTGAAACTTTGTACCCTTTGCACTCCCTCCCCACAGACACTGGTGACCATTACTCTACATTCTTGTGAGTTTTCATTGTTTAGGTTCCACAAGTAAGTGAGATCAGATGATATTTGTATTCCTATAACTAGCTTATTTCACTTAACCATAACGTCTTCCAACTTTGTCTGTGTTTTTTCACAATTGAGAGTATTTTCTTATTTTTTTAAAGAATCATTCTAATTTCTGGGATACATACAAATGATTTGAAATCTTTATGTCAACTAGATTGCTGTACTTCCATGTCTCCTGTGAATCATTTACAATAGCTATGATGTGGATTCAAACTAACTGTCCATCAACACAATTATGTATCAAGAGAATGTTGTATATGCACAAGGACTTGCAATTTGGTTCTAAAAAAACAAACAAGAAAAGGATACATTACTTCCAACAACATGGATGGACCAGCAGAATGATAGTTTCTAAAGCTTTTCTACTTATCCTGAATACTACTATTCAAAATCTAATAAACTTAAAAAGAGTTGCTGGCATCTGAACATTAAATTTGGGGGATAAACTAAAACTAGTAAACTGCATGATGAGATGAAGAATTGTAGATACCAACATGATGTTGAAATTCCAAAAAAGAATCATTTTATGTACTTTCTATCCTGTTTTTAAATTGCTCTCAAATCCCAATTACTTTCACCTGGTTGTTTAGTGGCTTTTCCTGTTGTTAGTTGATGGCTGCCAAACTTACCTATGGCATGATGTACATATTTCTATTGTAGCTCTTAGAATACCGTAATGGTTTTGTTCTTATCTTGCTTCTCTTGAACCATGAGCTCTATAAGGAAAAATAGCTTATCAAATCCATCATTCCCATTACATAGCAGATGCTTTAGCACACTGTGGATTATTTTTGTACTTGCTTGATTGGATATGAGCAAAAAGTTTCAAGATTTAATTACAAGTGTATAGCTATAATATGAAATTGTGTTTGTTTGTCATAGAAGTAAGTTTTAATGGTTCTCATGTTTCAGTAAGAAGGAAATCTTCCTTAATTTTCTTGTAGAATAAGGATATTTCATGACCATGAATTGGGAGGTAGTCAAAACATTTTTAAGATTCAGTTACATTGGCTTAAAGAGGAGAGAGGGAAAAAAGAGAGACAGAAATAGAAACAGAAACAGGGAAGATTTATTTCATTAAAAACTGCCATTACTAATATACCATGAGCCCCAAATAAACTTTTTCTCCACTAAATTTTTCTTGTCAGGTCCTTTGGTCATAGCAGTGAAAAAGTTGAGTAAGACAGGGTCCCTAGGAAGATTCCAGAGATTCCTGTCCAGGTTCATCTCTTGACTTCTGACTGATAGCAAGATTGTGTCAGAAATTCTGGATCGGGACTGGAGTGGTGGCTTGAAGGTTACAGCGCTTGCCAGGCATGCTCAAGTAAGTGAGTTAAAACCCCAGCTTCACATACACAAGGAAGTCTCGGAGCAATGAAAGTCACATGAAAACTAAATAAAACTGATTTTCTCTTTATCTACTTTTCTCTCACTCTCTCACTGTCCCCCTCTCTTAAAAAAGAAAGAGAAAGAAAGAAATTCTGGGTCACTTTGGACTATACTGATTGTTTCTAATTATCATATTTCCCTGAATTTTGGAATCTGGTCTGTACAAGTCTCATAAATTCATGCACTCTATGGTAATTTGTGTTCTTATAAGCAGGGTGGTGACTTTTTTGGACCTGCATTTCTCCCCCAGATAACATGTTATTTGTTGAGTGCAACACACCTTATTGACTTCAGTCAGGTAGGGCTGCAGGTAAATTACTATACAAAAGAAAGCATGTGGTGATCAGCATGGTGGTCCTCAGTTTATACAGTCATCCCCTCAACCTCGCATCCCACTGTTCGTGTCTTTTTGTTAACTATCACCAATCACTTTTAGATATTATTGAGAATTTATAATAATAACAAAATTTACCTTATTTATAATAGCAGTGTGAAAAATTTAATGAATATGTATATCAAATTCATAAATGCAAATTGGTTTTATTTAAGTGGTCAGCAGTTGCCTATACTCTAAATGCTTTACATTTAATTTATTTCCCATTATACTTTATTTACAAATGTATATAACATTTTCTCTAAGAAATTACAGAGGTAAAATGAAATAATTACATAATAAAATGATATATATATATTAAAATAAATCAGAAATTATATGCACATGGAAAATTTATGTTAGACAATATAGTTTAAATATGATGGGGATGGAAAAAATTATGCTGAGTGAAATATCTCAAACTCAGAGACTCAAGGACAGAATGTTTTCTTTCATCTGTGGAAACTAGAATACAGTCGGAAACAGACTGAAAGTAGGGTAAGCTAATAATAAACTCAATATGGGTGAACGTTACAAGAGAGGGTGAACCTTGCCCATGATGCTGGGGGATGAAAGGAGGGTGCCAGGTAGTGGGGGAAGGAATAGGAGGGTGATCAAGGTTACTGGAGGGAGAGAGTACAGGGCTATCAACACAGTGGAGAAACCTCAACTTCCATGAGAAGCCCCATTAACATGGGGTATAGTAGGGGTAATCATGGGATCAGGGGGGAGATCATGGAATGGCATTAAGCCTTGATTTTGCTGGTATGATGAATTTGTTCATGATTGTATGGCAACAGTCCCCTCCTAAATGTAAGACTATCTTGAATGAATAAAAAAATGAATAAATGAAATCGAAAAATAAATAAATATGTTTTAATATCAGCAATACAATACTCTTCTGGGATGACAAAGAACCACATCTATACATTAGATAAATTTTAAAGTACCCCGTTTGCCTACCTGCTCTACCTGCTGGCTCACGCATCTATGCTAATGATAAAAGAACCACATAGAAAATCTCATAGTAACTTAGATATTTACTTCACTGCAAATTATTTATTGTATTGGTAATATTTACTTCCTGAACCTTAATTATATTCCATCCAAATAGTCTGTGTTAAATAGCTTTAATCTTTTCCAGGAATAAATAATTCTTTTAAAATTTCCCCAGTGTGATACATCTAACTTCCACTGAAAGTATTATGGATATCATGGTCATATGAAAACTAATAATTTGAGAAAGAATGGTTAATTTTTGCTTCACAACATGAAATAAACGCATTTTCAAATGCTCTTGACACCTGTTTGGATTTTTAAAACTCTGTTGAGAGCAGGCTTTATTCAGTTTTTATTCTATTTCAATTGTTATCATTTTGTAACCTGTTACAGCCTTATTATATTAGTTGTGAAATGTTTTGCATACTTTCCATCAGATCAGTTAATAAGTTTTTATTTTCTAAAACTCAAGCATATGTTTCCTAGTGGAATTGTTTTGATTATACAATTACACAGCTTTGCAAAGGCAGCTTGCTGCAAGGTACTTAAAAAGTGAATTCCTGTCCATTGATGAATATCTTTGCCATGTAAGCATATGTTTTGATGTTTCATAATTTTTCCATAATTGATTATATGTATGAAACATGACCTCAACAATGTACATTAGTTCAACTGTAAAACCATGAAATAATGTTTCTGGAGAGTACTAAATTAGGACTAAAAGTTTTCTCATGATTTTGAAAAAGCAGAGGTGATTAATATTGATTATTTTAAATCACTGATATAAAAAATATCATTGTACATTTTGTTGTAACAGAAATTTTATTAAAATAGTATTATTTTCCAATATTCAAGAGTCTCAAATTGTGTCAGGGAATGAACCAAAATTGTGTCCAAAAAGAGAATTAACATAACTAAGATTTTTTAATATAGTGAACATATACGTATGAATGTGTACATAAATATATATATATCCACATATATGTGTGTGTGTGTGTGTGTGTGTATATATATATATATATTTATATACATTCACTTAAACACTTTTTTGCATCTTGAAATAGGGGCCAGGTTTCATTTCTCTTAACTAATTTTACTGGAAATAATATGCTCATGTTTCTTATATTTCTTAAAAATGTCTATTTCAAAATATCAGCTCTTTGCTTTTGTTTATGATACCACATTCTCTGTCATCTCCAGTTCTCTTTCAACATGATGTTCCTGCATGTTTTCAGAATTATTTCCTTTTTTATTATTATGATCATCTTGTAGTCATCTTTCATAGTCCACCTTAGGCTTAAATTTTACAAGACATCTCAGTTTCTCATCTGTATAAAGAAAGATTAGTTTAGTGAAATTGTATTTCTTTCACATTTGACATAACTTTTTAATTATGATTACTTCTCCTTATTTGCTTACATCATTCTATGTTTTTTTCAGAAAACGATAAAATTAGGTGTCAGTCTACTGTTATGTTGAAAAAAACTGACTTGCAATGCTGTTTCTACAAAATTATTTAGTAAATTTCTTGTAGATTTCCTGCATATGGGTGTTTCTAAGGATTTTCTACATGTTCAATATGGCTGGTCTTTTCCATATACTCAGGAACACTAACTCTGCATTTTTATGCTAATACAATCAATGTCACATATTTGCTTTAATTGCCACCCAGTATGCAAACAAGCAAGCACTATACTTAACACTGACATATAATTACATTTTAAATTGTAAACTTTAATAGTTACAAGTTTGTTTTCATTTTCATTGTGGTAATGCACTGTTTAAGGTGTTAGAGTCTGGAATTAGAAACCAAGGTGTGGGCTCTACGCTTGCTCACTGTTACTAGGGTGTCCTCAATTTTACGACCTCTCAGGTGATGAAAAAAGCAGCAAGAAGTTTTATGAGTACAAAACTAACTCAAATATATTTTATCTATAAATATTTTAGCATAATCATTGTCATCGATATTAACCCAAACTTAAGCTAAACTTTAATTCCTTAACACGTGGATCTGCTTAGTATCCTCCCCTGCTTTACTTGTTACCTATTCCAAGAGAGAGAAGCATGAGAACTCCTTACTCTGCCATTTCCTTGTTTAATATGTACATATAGTGGTTTCAGAATTGTTATTTCATATGTACATGGAAATTGGTTTTATCAAATTCAGTATATGCATTTAATTTTGAATCTGAATTCTTTTAATTTGCACTGTGATAATGTTGTCTTTTTTTAATTGGTTCAGCATCTGTCCTACATAATGAAGTGATTCATTGCTTCACCTTCAGACATGCATATATATTGACAGAGTTGCTTAAACCTGATGCTTGTACAGGTATCTTCCCCTTTCCTCCACTCCCTGATCTCATATATCTTCTGTAATTTCCCCAAGTTACAGATATAAAAGATCATACACATGTGATTTAAATATTGAAATTACTTGATTTGTTTGCTTGGGTATATTTGGGCTTCTAATGGGAGTCAAGTGTACTCTACTGTGTTGAACATCTCTGCTTTTTCCCTCTGTGTCCCCACTCCCTTTCTCCTTCCCCCAATTTCATAACTATAGTCCCCACAACTCACGTGTTACTTCAAATTTGGTGAGTCTATTAAATAAACTTGGCTTTCATCCTACCTTAGGTTTTCTTTTGGCTTCCACATGTAAGCCAAAACATTCAACCCTTAAATTTCTGTGTTTGCTCGTTTACCTCAGCGTTAGTTTTTTCCATTTCCTTTCATTTACCTGCAAAAGCCATGATATTGTTGTTTCTTATAAGTCAGTCGAATTACATTGTATGCGTATATACCACAGTTTTTGGATCCATTCATCCACCAAAGAATACCTGGGTTGCTTCCATAATTTCACTATTGTAAATTGAGCTGCAATAAACATGATGTACCCGTATCTTAGTAATAAGCTGATTCTAGTTCTTCTGGGAGAATACCTTGGAGTGGGATAGCTGGGTCATGCAGTGGTTCAATCCCTAACTGAGCAGTTGTCATGATAATATTGTCTTAAATAATTAAGAGATATGAATAGTTTTATTATCACAGAAATATGCATGGGACTGTCAAAAAGAAGTCAATATGTGTAAAAACACCTATGAGGGTCAAAATAAGAACCTAATAGATGATACAACATATCAATTGATAGCCAATTTACATTGTTAGCTTAAAATATGCTAAGTAGTTTTTTTTCTGTTTTGATTTATGTTTTAATAAAGCACAATGACTGGTTCATCCTTTCAACAGTTTGAAGATACAATTTATATATGAAGTTTTTGAAGAGTACATAATCAAATATATTAAACAAAACTCAGATAGACACAGATATCTTTCAAAATGCTAATTTTTTCCTCCCTCTTTTTCCCATTGCCCTGCATCTCCCATCTCTCTCCCTACATATCTATGGTTCCCATAGATTGTGTTGCTATGTCCTTGGTGGGTCCAATTCATAAGTTTGACTACCTTTCACCCAAGCCTGGGTTTAGCTCCAGCCTCCACAAATAAGGGAAAACATTCTGCTCTTGATTTTCTGGGTTTGGCAAACTTCACTCAGCATGATTTCTTCCATTGCCATTCATTCACCTTCAAATGCTACAATATCATTGTGTCTAAATCTGAGTAGAAATCCATTGTGTACATATACACACCAGAGCTTTTGTATCCATTCATCAGCAGTGCTGGACTTCTGGGTTGATTCCATAATTCAGAATTGAGCTGCTTTGAACACTGATTTTCCTGTGTTGCTGCACAGGAATACCCAGAAGAGGGGTAGCTGGTTCCTATGGTATATGCAACAACCTTAATTCTTGGAGGAATCTACACACTGATTTCCAGAGCGGCTGTAGCAGTTTGCAATTCTGCCAACAGAGTTCCTGTGTACCCGCAATCCCTCCACTATTTGTTATCATTTGCATTCTTCATCTTTGCCAGTCTGAATGGTGTGAGGTGAAATCTTAATGTAGCTTTGATTTGCATTTCTCTGATTGTTAGGGATTTAGTCCACTTTCTCATGTATTCATTGGCTTACTTGATTTCCTCTGTTAAGAAATTTCCGTTTAGCTCGCTGGCCCCTGTAATGATTGGATCAATTGTAGTTTTGATATTCAGTTTTAAAAATTTTTTTGTAAATTTTTTGTAAACTTTGGATATTAGTCCACTATCAAAGGTATCACAAGCCTTGACTATCTCCCATTCTGTGGGTTCTCTTTTCACAGTTTTGACTAATTCCTTAGCTGAGCAAAAAGCTTTTAATTTAATGGCATCCATCCCACTCATTAATTCTTGACTTTAATTCTTTCTCTCTGGGAGTCTTGTTGAGGGAATTATTGCCAACTCCCAATATGCTGGAGTGTTGGTCCTAATATAACTTCCGTAAATGTATGGTAGTTAGTTCAATTCCTGGTTCCTTGATCCATTTCAATTTGACTTTTGTGCAAGATAAGAAGAAAGATTTACTTTCAACTTTCTGCAAGTGACTGTCCAGTTTGTCTAGCACCATTTGTTGAATAGATTGTCATTCCTCCATGTTATATTTCAAATTATTTTATCAAGGACCAGATGTTTAAATATCTGTGGGTTTGTCTCAGAGTCTGCTTTTCCATTCCGTTGGTCTTATTTGGATGCTAGCACCATGCTGTTTTTTGTTAGCTCTATAGTATAATTTTAGATCTGGTAATGTGAAATTACCTGATTTGTCTTTCTTGTTTAGTAATGTTATTAGCTATTCAGGGTTTCTTGATGTTCCAAATTAATTTGAGAATTGTTTTCTCTATATCTGTAAAGAGTGAAATTAACATCGTGTGGGGATTGAGTTGAATCTGTACAGTGCTTTTGGCAGAATGGCCATTTTAATTGTATTAATGCTGCCTAACCAAGAGCATTGGACTACATCTTCTTCAGTTTCTGTCTTCAGTGTTCAATAATTTTTGTTGTAGAGATCTTTTACTTCCCTGGTTAGTTTGATTTCCAAGTACTTTATTTTTTTGAGGATATTGTGAATGGGACCAATTTCCTTATTTCTTCTTCTGTCCTACTACTGTTATTGTATAGAATGTTTTTTGGATGTTGATCATGTAATCTACTACTTTGCTAAATCTGTTTATAAGCTCAAGCAGTTTTCTGGTGGAGTTTTTTTGGATATGCAAGATATAGGATCATGTCATCAGCCAAAAGGGATAGTTTGACTCCCTCTCTTCCTATTATCCTTTTGAATTCCTTCTCTTGCCTGATTGCTCCAGCTAGGGTTTTGAGAACTGTATTGAATAAAAATGGTAAGAGCAGGCAGTCTTGTCTTATACCCAAGTTTAGTGAAAATTCTTTCAGCTTCTCTGCATTTAGTACTATACTAGCTGAGAGCTTGACATATACGATCTTTACAAAGTTAAAATAAGGTCCTTTGATCCCTATCTTCTCTAGCATTTTAGGCACAAATGGTCACTAGAATTTATCAAAGGCTTTTTCTGCATCAATTGAGATGATCATGAGGTTTTTTTTTAATTCTGTTTAAGTGAGGAATTATATTTTTATTTGCATATGTTGAACCAGCCTTCCATCCCTGGAATAAAGTCCACTTGATGGTGATGAATTATCTTCTTGATGTGTTTTTGAATGCAGTTTGCTAGAAGTTTGTTAAGAAGTTTTGCATTGACGTTCATCCGGGATATTGGTCTGTAATTTTCTTTCATTGATGTGTCTTTGTTGGGTTTTGGTATGAGAGTTATGGTTGCTCATAAAAAGTGGGAGAGTTCCCTCCTTTCCAATTCTTGGAATATCTTAATAAGGAGAGGCTCTAGCTCCTCTTCATCGGTGTGGTAAAATTCAGTGGTGTATTCTCTCCACTTGGAAGTGGAGAGAAGAGCATTCACCAGACACTGAACCTGCCCATGACGTTACATTGGACTTTTAAACCTCAAGAATTATGAGAATTTTTTTGTGGGGGGGTTTCCAGAGATTGAACACAGAGGTGCTTAACCACTGATCTATAACCCCAAGGACTTTTTATTTTTTATTTTGAGACAGTTTCAATAAATTGATTGGGATACCTTGCTAATTTGCTGAAGCTGGCTTTGAACTTGAGATCCTCCCGATTCAGCTTCCTAGGCATCTGGGATTGCAGGCATCTGCCAACATGCCCATTGAGAAAGTAAATTTCTATTCTTCATAAATTATCCAGTCTGTGTTTTTTTGTTGTAGTGGAGTAAATGTACTAAGACAACCTATTAACTCTTAGAAGATACTAAAAACGTTTAAAGTAATAATACATGATATCATAAATATCTTAGATAAAATAAAATGGTTTGGTTAAATTTGCTAATAATTACACTCCTATACATCTCCTAAGTGCTTAGCAGCCTGATCTCACTGAAGAATTAGGTTAATTGTTTGACACCACATACTCAGGTTGTACAGAATCCAATGACGGTGAATTCAACACGTTTTACTCATACTACTGCCTATATTCATGCATACTTTTTCAATTTAAAATTTCATATTATGGAATTCCTATGTAAAATACAGTTTTGTGTGGATATGCTCTTTCTCTAGAGAAAGAAAATACTTTAAGTCCTTCTGTCTTATGTCCTGCCACACAGCAGGACAGAAATAAACTTTTAATGTAATTTTAAGCTAGACATAGTCAAAAAAGCTTAAAAATTTGCCCTTTAAAAAATAATAATAACCTTTAGTTGTGGACTAAAAAGTCTATGATTTTGATGTTTACTAATTTTACTTTTCCATAAGTACAAATTACTAATATTCCAGATGCTCATCTATAAGTAAAAACAAGCTTTGGGTATTTCATCTCAGTGAAACTTACTCATACAGTCACCAGTGTCCCTCTCATCTGTAGTGCTAGGTAGGACTCCTACTGACCTTCCTTGCTGTTTTCCTGGTGTGCAACTTGCAACCTCAAAGTGAAACTCTCAAGTGGAGAGAACCAATCCGCATGCTACCCATCAGTGTGACCTTGGTTGAAAGGGTAAAGGTTTTTCTTCTCCTTTACAAGTTTAAGATTACGCAACAAGAGAAGTAAACTTCGTTTTTGTTTTTGTTTTTGTTTTTCTTGCATGTGAAGCATTGAAAAACATGGCCTGGGAAAAGTAGCTTACTAGTGATAAATGTATCTCTCTCTTTGATGTTTGGGAAAAAGAGCAAACTGCAATTTAGAGGTGTCCTGTTTGTTTTGTTTTGTCTTGTCCTGAGCACTCATGGGATCTAAATCTACTCTTTCTTTTTCACAGGGGAAAGAATCTGTCAAGAGAAAATTTATGGAAGCCTACTGATGCTGTATAATTTATAAGATCAAAGAGGAGACTTGGAAATTGTTGAGTTCTTAAAGACATCATGCATTTTTTTTTTTTTAAAGGGAGGACAGTGAGAGAGAGAGACAAGAGATTCCATTTTTATTGAGTTTTTCACACGGCTTTCGTTGCTCTGACACTTAGTTTTGTACATGGGTGCTGGGGTTTGAACCCGTGTACTTGAGCTTGCCGGGCAAGGGTCATAACCTTGGAGCCACTGCTCCAGTCCCAATCGTGCAATTTTTGTTTGCTTGTTTGGTTTGTTTTTAATTTTAATTTTATTGCAATAAGAGATGGAACTATTGAGGAAGAATGATAAATACAAAATTGGACCATACTGAGAGAATGAAGAAATAGTACTAGGAAAAGAGAGAGTTCAAAGATAACTGTCTTTACAGGTCTACGAATTCGAACTCTACTAAAGCTGGTAATGCATATCTGCAATCCCAGCCACCCAGGACACTGGGGTAGAAAAGTTATGGACTTGAGACAGATCTGGGCAATAGAGTGACAACGGGTCTCAAAATAAAATGGCCAGGGATATAACTCTATAGAATGACTGCCTGGCATTGTGTGTGGCCGTGGATTCATAAATCACTACCACACACACAAAAATAATAATAATAAATAAATAAATAAATAAAAAGCAAATTATTCAGATCTTATGAAGTTATAATTATGAAATTAGGCTTGGCCAACTAACTACTATAAAAGAAGCAACACAACCAATTTACAAGAACATTCATTCACGGAGGTTTTAAAGAAACATATATGTGCTAACATATTACTGCATAATTTGATAGGATTAGGAATAAATATCTGAAAAAGAGAAGCCCATCTATTCATAGGGTGGATTACAGTGAGCATGGAATTCCACTGAGTAGTTTTGGAGATTAGAAAAATTTTAAGCAATACACTATAATTTTTACACCAATGACTTTATACTTGTGGTTCTCTAAGAGTGCCCAGATTTAATGGGAAAACCTCATCATAACATTTGGATTTGTTATTAAGAGGAATAAGCCAATTATTGGTAACTACTTCAAGCTGAGATACACATTTAGTGTAGTCTGGCTATACCAAGAAATAGGGGCTTTAAGGAAGAATGAGATAATTTCTTTCTTAAACAGCTGACTAGACCTTACAAGTAAAAGACAAAGGGACCAATTTACAATAAATTTACTCTTATGATTTATTTGATTCCTACAAAATTTGAGCCAAATGTTATTTTTATACGTTATGCTATGATGACAGATACATCTAATACTTGCAGTGCCCCAAAAAGAACAGGCAATATTGTAAAGAAACCATTTTTTGTCTGGGACAGTCAATTATTTCAAAGTACTTTGCTAAAAATTGCTATTTAATAGTATTACCTTAAAGTACCAAGCCCATGTTAATTGTATATTGTTGGGGTAGAACAAATAAAAGAAAATTAACATGTATGCTGACTATCACAAAGATTGGTTTAATTAAATTCCTCCATATATAGAATTCCCTTAATTACTTAGTAGGAAGTTAGTTTAGAAGATAATTTAAGCTACAAAATGAATAAAATATTCCTCTGCCCAATATTTTTGTTTTTATTCAAAGATGCCTTGGAATATATTTGAAACCCAGGACTCCTGGCAAATAATGACATTTTTGTATATCCTTCTATGTTCAGTTATTTGAACTGTCTTCAGGTAGTGTAGGTAAGTCTTGAAATTTTAGTTCAAGAAAGTATGAGCAATGCATTTGGGGAAAAAAAGTAGTTTCTAAATTAGCACATTGCGATTTTCAGTTTTGCATATCACATTGAGATATCTTGAATGTAAAGACCCAAGAAACCATTCAAACAAACAAACAAAAACCGGATTGCTCATATTTTTCTTTCAAATGAATGTAGGAAAATTTAAAATGTTTAGAAATTATTGTTATTTAAGGAAGTATGGCAATTAATTCCCTAAGATTAAAAGGAAAAAGAAGAGTAAGAAGAAACTCCTCTTACAAAGTCATTGCTGAGATTGGAAGGCCCCATGAGCCCCAGAGGATTCTGTGTGCAACCTCCACTCATCCAATATTATAGTGAAAGTGTTGAGGATCATACTTCAAGAAGTACCACTGTATTCACTTTTAGTGATTCCAATATTTTTTATTTGAAATACTAAATGGGTACAGGGTGGGAAAAGTACATCACATTTTCTCATGGACATCTCAGTGTAGAATTCTGCATTTGTCAGAGTACTTCATATCTGGAACTGAAAATGTTTGGCTAATTTGGAGAATTAGCCTCCATTTTATTCTTCTAATATATGAAGTGATTTTCGTGTAGCCTACTTTTAGATTATAAGTAAAACTAAATATCCTGTTTGTTCAGTGAAATTGTAACTGAAACAGGTCTATTTTTATTCAGATACTGAGGGAGAGTAGAAGAGTTACATAGAATTAGATAAGGGTAGAAGGATAAATGTGTAGAACTAAGGCCCTTTGCAGAAAGGCTCAGTATCAATTGTGCCCCAGATGACACAGGAAATGCTGAGCTCAGCATGTTCACGAGCTCTGTAGAGGAAACTGACAGCCCCAGAGTTCTCACCTATGCAGCTGAATGCTTTGCTGGTACTTCTTGATGAAGAAGGAGCTTCATTATTTGAACTTTGCTTCATCAATGTGGACATCCCTGGCTTTAGGTTTGATAACCTCTTCAACAGCCAGACTAGATATATTAAACATAACACATTTCTTTAGTCACTAAGCCATGAAAGGTGTCAGTGACACTTGATTCACTGATGATTCTGAGCACATTGCAGGTAGTAGTGGATTTAACATCTTCAGAAGTTGAGTTAGGCATCATTAAAGAAAGCTGATAGGATGATCACAGCATCTGCAGTTTCTCTAGAAAGACTTTTGTACTTTCCTTCATTTTGTCAGAATCAAGTACCTTTCCCCTAACGAAAGTCTTCCTACACCTTTTCCTAACTGTGAGTATTCCTGAGTCATTCAACACAAAGAGCAACCAATATTCCATGTCTAATTGGACAACCACATTGTCAAATCAGATTTTAATTTGATGTTTAGCATCAAATACTACTTTGGTGAGATTCGCTGTCTTCTGATCAATAAGTGTGCGTCAGAAAGTGCAAGATTGCTTGCAGTAATGTTGCTTCTCTGGTCCATTTCATTGTACCATTATATATCCTTACAGAAATATAGTGTTCTAAGATCAGAAACAACAACATACCCATTTGACATGTTTGCTGAAAACAGATGACTCCTTTTCTGTTTGGAGAGATATTTAGATTCTAATACTGATTGAAAGAATTACACAAGAAGAAGAAAGAGAAAGAAGGGAGAAGTATGGGGAGTGTTTTTAGTGTCATTATTCTTGGGGATACTAAATTAAGAAGAAAAAGAAGCAAAAGGTCCTCAGTCTATAAATCTGAACCTCTCAGAAGCATTTGACAGTGCTTCTTACTGACCTCAGTAATCCATGCTATGATACTTAACTCTTTCAGAGACAAAACTTGCTGAAATACTAGCTTGATGCAATCATCTTATTTTATAATACTAAATGCAAGGTATCATGTTTAGTATTTTAAAAGCCATGTAAATAGGTAATATTTTTACAATATTACCAATGGAGAAGGAAGTAAGTTAATAACTGGTAGAGCTCAATTCGTATTTAGGTTCATATGATGCCACATAGTCTCTCCTTTCCTTTTTCTATAGACTCCTACTCACTTTATGAATATGTGTGACTCTGTCTAGCTACTAACTTAGTTACCTGACTTAATTACCAACTTTTAAAATTTTTTATTGAGAGATTTATTATAGAACAACCATACAAGTTTTTAACAAAATAGTATAAAATGTGTAGAGATTCTAGATATTAGAATTACTCCCAGGAGTGCCCCCCCAATTACCCACCCTTATCCTCCCTTCCGCTTCCCATAATATCTCTAAAAAAGTATTATGTTGTAGGCACCCGACTTAGTTTCTAGATGTCACTTGTACACTCCATTAGCATTCCCCTAGTGATACCAGCTTTATTCCAGCCCTTAGTCTAATGATGATAAAGAATTAAAGTTGCTGACTCCAAGGTAAAGAAGCAAGCAGTGTTTATTTCAGAGCTTAGCAAAGCAAAGCGACAGAAAGGGCTCCCGAGTGAGTAGTGGGGCCTCGGAGCTGAAGACCCCTTTTCTAATATGGGGTTTGACCTGTGTCCTATTTCAGGGGGCTCTTCCCTCCTCCCCATTGGCTTATGTCATCTGTTTATCCTTCCATCCTTTACTGTATAGATCTTTCTTTCTGTGGCAAGTTCTTCTGCTCATAAAATGAGGTGATTTCTGTCCTGGGACATCTGATCCAAATGCCCGACTTCAGTTTCCATGGATCCCTAATCTCCTTGCTCATTATTGCTTGCTCCCTGACCCTACACCGACTGCCTACCTTTACATGTTCTGATGCACTAGCATTCTTTTCAGAGAGACATGACGTTTTCAGGCTCAGCAGAAAGTACCAGGAAGGACATCACGTAACGAAAAGCATGTAAAGTAAAGCAGCATGCTGCGCACAAACCAGAGTGTGTGCATCTGATTTTTACAATCAAGTTCAAAGACTTCCAAGAACAAAAGGCACAAACACAGATTTACGTATGCTTTTCTATGTGCTTAATTATATCATTATACATCCATTCTAAAAGTTATATCTACAAAATCTCTTCCTCATATGCCTCAGATTATTCATGAATTTCGTTTAGCTCCTTCTGTATTTTGTTCCAAAGAATTTAATCAAAATTCAATAGTCTTCCCTTTAAAGTCAGCATTCTACAAGAATTCCAAAACATAAGTACACATCACACTCATGCCATATGACATTAAATCACTGTTCCTCCTTCCAGGGCCATGATTTCACCTATGGTTAAAAATAAATAAGGAGTCAGTTTCACTTGGTTATGTTTCTTCAGATCTCAAAACTTTTATATATTAGGCTTCATGTCAGGTAAAAAAGTGAATGGAATCAATAGTATAGCTGTTTATATTGGAGTTACTAATTTATTCATTAAAAATGAGAGTATATTATGATGATTTAATTAGAAATAACTGTACTATTTTGTATTACTTAATCGATTTTCCTTTATATCCTGTTTTGTTCAATTATGCTTCAATTAGTCTCATAATACATAGATCTATTGTCCCTTAAATTGCATTTATAAATACAAAACTTAAATAATGTAAGTTCTTAACAATCATAGAAAATGTGACCAATTTTCAAAGCCGTTCCTCACACAGACGCACATGTTTTTCTTACCTGAGTCTTTGTGCACAAGCTACATGCACACTCTATGTTCGTTTCCCGCTCTTCTCAAAAAGAAAAATACTCAGCCACAGAAGGCAGTACGTGACTGAGAACTTGTGCTCATAAATGCTTCAGTTACACCCTTTTTATATTTATTTAGAGCGAGGGACAGAGAGAGAATAAATTTTATTTAGTTTTTCATGTGGCTTTATTTATTTATTTTTAATCGATTTTTATTGAGTTTTTCACATGGCATTCGTTGCTCACTTCGTTGTGTATGTGGTGCTGGGGTTTGAACAGGTGTACTCTCGCATGCTGGGCAAGCACCTTAACCACTGAGACACCGCTCCAGCCCAAAGCAAAGAACAAGCAAAAATTTTGTTAATTCCTTTTGTACAGAATAAGCCCTTCCACTCAGTAAATGTTCAAATTTTACATTATTATATTGAGGAGCCAGTTCTTTTTTTATGTTATCAATGACGATTCGTATCTGGGTTTAAAAATTGCTAATCCAGGCTGTCATGACCAAGGCCACTTGTGGACAGAGGGACATCGCACAGCCACTGGGAGCTTTTGTTGGGGATTTTTATTCTTTTCTTCTATTTTTTAAAATGGTAAAATATACAGGGAACATTGGTTTTACAAAATATGTTGTAGATAAACACTTATTCCTACTCAGACATTATCAGCTTTTAACAGAAATGAATTCCTGACACAGTGTTTTGTAGGTAATTAGCCAATTCAGTAATCTGCAGAAGCAGAAAATAAATGAATACCTGAGGGTGAGTGGCCCATATTTGAAACACTAAGCGTTTCTCTTTTGAAATGCACAGTCTATATTTAATATGGGAATTAAAATTACCCACTGCCAATAGAGCTGGCAGAAAGGACAAAAACTCATTAAAATTCAGAGAAATATAATCCTTGCATGAAATTTTCATATTCAATATCATCTATACATAGTCTTAAAGACATCAAATGAGAGTAATTATTGTAAATGATTCTTATTAACCACTTTGGATATTAATCAACAAAAGAAATATCACTGTAACATACTCATTACCTGCTTCTTTTTACTCTTTGTGAAGTGGGAAAAGGAAATACAGGGTTTTCTTTGGGGTCATGGTTATTGACTCTCTTTGGAGTGATAAAGTGTGACAAAACGTGAAAAGTGATTGAAGAAAGGATCTAAGGGGCGAACATAGCACAGAAATGTTTTAAGGATGCAGAATCTAACTGTAGTTTGTTGTAGAGTAAGAAGGTAAGTCCCATTATATAAAGAATACTCTGAGAAATTCACCTATGTTGAGGTTATTATTTAGCTTAGCTAACTTTCAATCTGTTTCCTCCCATATGTAAGAGTATGTTGAACAAAAAAATATATATATATTCTGAGAGAGACTGATTTCATTGTAACTGAGGAGGAATATTTTTTAAAAAGGGGATTTCTTATAAAAACTCCAAGTGTTCAAACCACATAAAGATGATTCTTCGTTCTAAATAAGAGTTAGATAGATTTTACAAGTAGATTGAGAGAAGAAAGGTATTAGAATTGGAACTAATTCATTTTTTTCAATATGTATGGCATAATCAGCAGTGGGAATTACTTAGGAGTTAAGGATACACAATGTTTTTTATGTATGATTGTTGATATGGTTTGTTCTTAAAGTTGAAAGACAGCACAGCACAAGGACTGTATTGGAAAGCTGTCCATAAATGTTATTGAACTAGTATTTACAACCTTACAGGCAGCTACAAGGGAGGGAAATTGTTAATTATTTCAATAGAGGAAGGGCAAACAGTACAGCAAGTTCCTTGAAAAGCAGAAAAGGAATGCATTCAGGTGGTTTTGAAAATTGGTAAATAAACAAATAAAGTCAAGTTTTTAGTTAGGTGTATAGGAATAATGGAATTCAGGTTTTGATAACATGCAATGTAACATTATACCCATATTCTTTAAGGGATTTCCTGTTTGCATTTGGGAAGTGATTTGTGGAATAAAATGATACAAAGGCCATAGAAAAATTGTTCTCTTAATTGGTTGTGATGGAAGTGAATTAAATATTTTCTTTGTTTAAGAGGAAGTGGGTAGATTAAAAGAACTTTACAAAACGTTGAATATAAGAGTCCAGCTCCCATAGTGTCACACTATTGTGTTTTTCCCCTGAGAATCCCACTAAGAATGTTCAAATATTTCTTGGCCGTCATGTATTATATTGGAGCTGATGGTAATTTGGTGCTTTGGTCTTTATGGAGAGCTGATATTTTGAGTCATATGTGCTTGCACGTTTTCTTAAGGGCATTCAGTAAATGAGATATAAGGACGCAAAATTATTTTCTCTGTTTATATGTACTAATTCCATAAAAGGAAAGGAGTTATTCTGCAACTGAAAAGGAATTTTCAGGAAAGGGAGTGTGTGCAAGGGGGTACAAATTTTGTTGTGATAAATTAACATTTTTACGTTCTAATTTCATGATATTCTTTCTGGTTCTTACTGTAAAAAATGTTTTAGAGTTCCGCAGGAGCAGGAATTCCCTAGAAGAAATGAATGGTGTGGCACATAGTGAAGAAGGCCTAAACCAGGATGCTCACACATGTGGGTGCACTTTGTATTCACAGAGATTCTTGATCAAGAAGAAAGGAGAGGTGGTGCACTGTGTTCTGTACTAACAGTCTTGCTTCCTGTAACAGATTTAAAGGGATCTTTTCATTCATTGGGCTGCACCCCTTCAGAAGAAAAACGATGTTATCCAATTTGTAGAAAAGTGACTTATAGGCAAGATGCAAACCTTGAGCAGAATTCCCTCCTCTGTCATGGAGAGTGTCCACTTTTTCTTATAGTCTAGGCTTTTCTTTAAACTAACTGAATGGCCATTATGGACCAAATACATTTTATTAATACATCAGGTACTAAGTATATATTTAAATTAAATATGAAAATTGAATCCAAAATAAGTAAAAGTATAAAAATGCAATACAAGATAAAGGAAAGCAAGAAAGAGTGTAAAGCTGAGCTAGAAGAACACCAGTAGAAAATATTAGATGCTTAAATTTGTAAGAAGAAAAGAAAAATCATTTATAAGCATTATTCTATAGCAATGGACACACATTTTGAAAATGAAAAAAGGGCACTATAAATATAAAAAACATGTATTCCTAAATTTAAAGAAAAACATCAGACCAGTTAAAAGGACTATTAAAATGAATGAAAAAGCACATACAGACAAATGTTACAACATCTGCTAACACCTCTGAGCAACAGCAATCACAGAGATAACTGCTAATGAAAAAGGGTCACTCCCACCTATTTTCTTTCAAAATTAATAAATTTAGGCTCTAAGCATCCAAGGCCTTCATGTTAGAAGTGCTCAGGGAAGAGATCTTTGTGCTCTATCCCTTGTAGTACATTTCCAAATTGCATCTGTGTATTTAGAATTGTAAGGAATTGCTCTCAGGGGTGTGGTAAAAAGGAATTAATTAATCCTTTCCAGAATATTCATTATGCTCTGACTGCCAGCCCAGGAACTTCCTAAATCTAATGCATAAGTTAAAATGAAATGTAAATTTAATCTTCTTTCATAAAAACAAGACTGTCTTCGTTAAAATGTAAAAAAATAAAATATTGTGATTTTAAAGGAGTATCTTAAATATTCTAAAATAACTTACTTGCATGTAGTTTATTCCAAAGAAATTAGTGTCTGTATACCAAAACATATCAAGTTGAAAAATGTGTTAGCCATATAGAGTCAAAGAATGAAGGGAAAAATATTTGTATTTGTAGTATTAAATGAGGGACATTAGTTTGAGTAGAATATTATGTTTTTAGAGAAATGATTTTCTTTTATGTTTTTCTAATTGGTAAAAACAATGTTGGGTAATTGCTCAATATAATATATTTTTACTAATTTAATTTTCAATGTTTTGGGAATAGTTATTAAGTATTTCATGATTGTGCATTTTTGTGTCATAAGTTTTTTAAGTTCTAAAAGAGAAATATTTTGTATAGAATTATAGAATTTTTATGAGACTCAGGAACAGAAATTTAACCATTGTTTATCAGTTCATCAATCACTATTTTTACAGAAATATTTATTTATCTTTTGTAGGATTCACTGAATTGCTTTTAATTATAGTACTGATGTGCATTACTCTGTATTTCACTTCTAATTAGTTTTATTTGAAAAAATTAATCCCATGCTAGTAATTTTGTTTCATTTATTATTTAATCATATCAGATGCTCAATGAACCAAGATACAGATACTTTGTTAATAAACATAGCACAAAACATCAAGTTTAGACTTTAAGAGTATATTGATTTCTCAGTATACTGTTTTGTATATATATATACACATATATATATAATTTTTTAAACTTTAAAGGAAATTTGTACAATTTTTCTCATACTGTACAAAGTACAACAAATATTCATGTTAAGTGTGAGTTTATATCCCATATCATTTCCTGATAGATCAATTTTGTTGGGTTGAAAGATTAAAGCAATACAAAATTATTATTGCTATAAAGATAATTAAAAGGACATCGGTCATCATCATAATGCCAATCCACAATTGCACATTGCGTCTCTATAAATATGTAGTGCCCTACTAGCATTCCATAAACCAAATTATGCAGCCTAGTCCCTGGCACCATATAAACTATAATCACTGACAAAAACATGCCCTTATAACCCTGCCAACACAAAACAAGGAATCAGCTTTTATAATACATATAAATGCCAATAACTATCACCAGTAAGAAAAAAAATTTAGTACATTAAAAACATTCATTACTCCAGAATTTAAAAGAAAAAAATGGAAAGGCTAATGCCATCCATTTTTATGAATTCCTTAATTAAATTTATGATTCCCTTTAATTAACTACACTGGCCACTTTTGGATGAGGAAGAAAAAAATGTTCTAGTTGCATAAAGGATATAACATACTAGACATTTTTTTTCTCTTCAGCCAAAATGCTGTCTGGTTATCAAATAAAACATGCACCTCAACATAGCTTTCAAGAATTCTTCTTATTTCCCATTTATCTCTTGCAATTGAAAAGAACAAAAGCCAGGCTCCCACACTCTCCTGCATGAAGAATAGCTGGCTCATTTGACTTGTCAGGGACTTTGAAAGAAGCTGAGCACTTGGAAAGGTAAATAATGAACAACTTTTGCAAACCTAAGGTATCTTGGTAAGTGGATCCTTTTGTTGACAAATGCAGTTCCTGGAAGTTTTCAAAACTCATGAAACAGTCAAGCAATGTTGACTAGAGAGGATAAGGATGTACTCATAACTTTACTGTTAGGCATTATCAAGATTTACTGAACAAAACCTAATGTCAAAAAGAACATGAGCATTCACATGAACAATTATTTCAACTACTTTAAGTCAGATAAATTAGATAATATGTACATAAGAATATGTTTTTAGCTGACACATCTATTGAATAACAGAGAACTAAAAGGATTTATCCACTCTGGTTCACCTTGGTATATGACATAAGCTTTTGTTTAGACAATGAAGTCCTACTACACATGTACAAAATATTGATCTCAAGTTCTCTCAAAGCGATTAATTCAAAAACATTAGTAATAATTGAGTTATTTCAATTTCAGAAAAATGAAAAATTACTATGTATAGTCTGCATACCATTACATTATTTGGCAAAACTCAATATCATTAAAAAACATAATACCTAATGATTATTTATAAATATTTTAATATATTCTAGAATATAAGCACTGTAAATAACATTTTTAAAATAAAATTAACATAAATTAAAATGGAATTTTACAGAGGATTCTAAATGGTATGTAAATTTCTGTTAGTAGGGAAATATATTTCCCTTGTGCCCAAACTGAAAGATAATCTATACAATAATAGCCAAGTCCCTGTCATAATTTCATTCAGAAAAAAGTTAAGTGCAAAAGCAAAACAGAGGTAGCAGGCACTAAAATAAAAATCAATTGTGCCAAGAAAATAAGATATTTACAGATTGTTAGGAAGCAGTATATTATGTAGGAGCAAAAACTAACTCCCTGAAGAACTTCAATGAAGAGTTTTAGAAATTGAACTTTGACTTGTTATTATGCATAGATTAAGCATTTTCTTCAGTTCTTACCAAACATCTAGTCTTAGAAAGTGACGTAAATGGAAATGTCTTGGGGAAATGCAGCACAAGGCTTATGTCAGATTATCAGCAGAATAAGAATGAGCAAAGGGAAGACAAAAGATTATAAAAGACAGCATCAGCGAAGTGTTCCTAAATAGCTAAAATAAAGAAATTTATGGATTTATATAATGATATCATTCAGATAGTCTCAAACTTTAGTATAATATCTAAAGATTCAAATTTGTCATTACAAAATGATTTTACATTTCATTCATTTTCTTTTATCAAATGTTCATAAGTTAAAATTATATATATAAATTGTTGTGTGTGTGCAGTATTGGGTTTGGGATTGAACCTAGGGATGCTCTAAGACAAATCCATGCACAATTCCTCAACCCCTAATTCCCCTACTTTTCCTCTTTTTTGTGGGGACGGGGGGGGGGGTGGGTGGGCAGGGTTTGCCTAAGTTTCCAGGACTGGCCTCAAAATCGTGACCCTCTCATCTCAGCCTCCTGCACCAGTGCTACCAGCAAAACTGTACATACTTATAGGGTACAAATTGATGCCATTTATATGTATGTGTGTGTGTGTGTGTGTGTGTATGAAATATGATGCATATATACATGAAAAATTGATGCAAGGAACAAATCCTGCATCTCAAATATATTTATCTTTTATTTTTCTCATTGTATTGAAACAAAAGTTTGATACAAATTTATGCTAGGCATTATTAAATATGACTTTTTTTTAGAGCCCAGTCTATAGCTCCCAGAAAAAGGATAATTCTAATTAAATGAACTTACATAGTTACCTGAAAGACAAATGAGTGACACATAGATCATTCCCCATACATGTATAGTCTACTAGGGGAAATGAAATATACCTTTAGGAAATACAGTGGGCATTTGAATTGACTATGAAGATACATTATTTTCAATTCAGCTACAGTGTGTGGTTTGTAAACATGATTGATCTACAATATCAATATGACTGATAGTGAGTAATTTAAGCATAATGCAAATTTGGGATTTGTTAGGCTTGATTTTATCCATGAAAAACAGGAAATGAATACACAAAATTATACTTCACCCAAAAAGACATGCAGGAATAGACAAAAGGAACACACCTAGGCACCAACCCATTGTAGCACATTCCAGTTCATATAATCGTCCTTCCACTAACTCACAACAACTCATAGGCAGCAGACTATATCCAATGCCCAAAGCACAGGCAAATTTCAGGTCTTTCTGAAGGTTAAGAGTCATTCTGATATTTAATCGTAAAATGTAAAACTGTAATACTAAATGCTATATTTTACTAGGCTGGCATCACTGAGGAAGTTCCTGACCATTTTGTCCCAAACCACTTTCCTATAAACCTGTAGAACTACTCTAAATTAAGTAAAGACTTTGAAGCATATGAAACATTTATTGGGTGTTGCATGTAGCAGCTCCAAGGGGGAGGCAGTCACCTTACTCTAATTCCAAGAAAGCATTTATAAGCAGGGAAAATCAGCATTAGTTTTGTAATATGCATACCAAATTTAAAAAAACATGGGGGGATTCCTCTAGACATTGGGTATCGATTTATTTTACAGCTATTTCTCACATAGGCAACTTTACTGTGGAATTTTCCAAGATTTATAATAACAGGGATTTCTATGTTTATCTTTGATTAATTATTACATACACATAATCCTGTAGGAATATTCATAGTCATCTTGTTTAAATAAGAAGAAAATTAAAATTATTGATTCTCTTAAGAAGACATAAGAACAACAAATTTAATTATTTGGAAAATATTGTACATAATTGAAAACAGGAACAACTATTAAATTTTATCTTCAAATAAAACATGAATGCGATTTCAGATCATCTGCTTTGTGTTAAAGTACAAAATGACAAAAGCTAAATGCAATGTGGACAGTATAAATGCTATTTGATAATTATGTAGTTGAGGTAAATGGTGACCCAAATTTCCATTAGAAAAGAACACTCCAATTTTGAAAAGCGTTTGCACTATTTTTTTAAAAACTGCTTCCTTTTAAAGACAGTATTTGAACACAAGTAAAAGATTTTCACTAGTTCATGGACGTGTGGAACAAGAAGAACATTGGCATGGGTGAATACAGCTACAAATAAGAAGCCCAGCTTGAGTTGGGCTGCTGAAATGGTGATTTTACTGGCAACACATAGTTCGCATGCTGTTCTGAGCTGGGTGCCAGGGACACCCTGAAGCAGTATTGTTGCCATTTTAGACGTTAACTCTTTATAAAATGGTATCTGCACTGTAACAGAATTTGTGGCAAATTTATATTTCAAAGCCCTAGTTCTCAGGGGAAATGCTGCAACTCACTAGCTAAGAGACATCAAGTAGATCGCTGTTTCTTTTTTTTTTTTTTTTTTTTTTTTTTTTTTTTTTTTTTTTTTTTTTTTTTTTTTTTTTTTATTTTATATTTTTTTTTTTTTTTTTTTTTTTTTTTTTTTTTTTTTTTTTTTTTTTTTT